>WNWU01000048.1:9027597-9118478 GCA_012654045.1 Ptyas mucosa
GCTCTCCCCCTGGGGGTCACCAGCCTACATTGTTTGGCTGATGGCACCCTGAGGAGGCCCTCTCTGTGGGAGCGCACGGGTCGGTGGGAGGTCATTTGTGGCAGTAGGCAGTCTCGCAGATAACTAGGCCCTATGCCATGGAGCGCTTTAAAGGTGATAACCAACACCTTTATATAATATATATAAATATATATATATAAATATATATATATAAATATATAGTATATATATATAAATATATATATATATTTATATAAAATATATAATAACCAAATATATAATATACTCCTGCTGCCACCGTGCAAGCCCATCCATAACAGAGGTGACATCCACAGGGCCAGAGGTTGGGATTTTTTCCTACCAGTGATGTTGCCTCGCTGCCACCTGACAGGCAAAGTAGTGGCGACGGGCCCTCTTTATCGCGAGGGCCTCCTGGAAGGGTTCTGGCCACTCCAGCTCCCCCTCAGCATGCTCCCCAGGGACAGATATTAAACTCTGCCTGCCCCACTGGAACTGGGCAGCGAAGGACGAGCGTCTCGAGCAAGTCAGGGAGCAACGTCGGCATTTGGGGCAGGCTAATGCGAGGTGCTTCGGGGAAGAGCCAGAGAGCATTCCAGGAAGTGTCGCTAGCCCCCCCCCCCCCGCTGCCATAGTCCTGTCCAAAGTGGCGCCACAAGCATCCCAAGAAAAGCAGGAAGTGGCAGCAGCAGCATTTGGGGCAGGGGATTCAGCTTGTGTGAGGCGCTTCAGGGAAGAGGCAAGGAGGGTTCTGATGCTGCCATCTCCCAGGCACTCCCCTCCCAGTGCGCATCAGTCCACCCACCGGCATCACCCCTCCACCAGCTGGCTGCAGCTGCTCCCCCGCCCACCCCCGCCCTTTGGCCAAGTGCAATGGGCATGTGTCTCCCTTCCCTGTGTGGGGCATGTTCCCCTTGCACACCCAACTGCAGAGGCAGGTGAGTGAGAGGGGTGCTTCACCAGCATGCCCTGCAGGAAGTGGGAGAGGAAGTGCAGTATTTCCCCGTCTCCTACCAGACCCAACATGCTGTGCCCAGGCGGGTTTACCCGAAGCATGGAGGGTGAAGTAGGAAACGATGCCCATCCCAAGGCTGGAGGAAGAGGGCCTTTGAGCCCCAGGCACAAGTTCAGGCAGTGCCTTGCTGACTCGCCTGCTCACATGGAGGGAAGCCTCACTACCTCCAAGCCGGCGCCTTCCCCGAACACCGGCTGAGCGGTTCATTTGGTTGCAACCCTCAGCTCGGAATGGAGATGCAGCCGGGGGAGGAGGGCTGCAAGACAGAAGGCTGCCTTCACTCCAGGGAATGGACCACAGCCTCAGGAGCCCTGTCTGAAGGAGCTGCATTGGTCAGGCAGCGCCCTGAAAGTGCTCTGGAACTGCTGCATTGCAGGGCAGGGCTCGGCTCTCCCTACCAAGAAGCCCACTGAAGGAGACACGTCATCGGGGGTCTCTACCCTTGGCAACTCTGGGTGGCAACTCTGCCACCACTCGGCGGACCTGTCCAGCCCAAGGGAAGCAAAGTGGTCAGCTAGAAAGGCCGAGTAGAGGTGGTAAAGCACGACCAGGCCCAGTAGGCAAAAAATGGCCACTGCAAGTGGGGAAAACCAGATTCCCATCGGAGCCCTGGCTGCCCAGGCCCAGCAGAGATGAGGGGGAAGGCACGCAATCCTGGCTGGGCTTAGGCGACCATGGGGATCGAGCTTTCCCCGGGCCTGGTGCTCTGGGTGGCAACAACAGAGGCCTAATGGACTTGCGTGAGCTGCTGGAGGCTTCAGTGGTGCCAGACCTGTGAGGGGGCCAAGGAGATGACCAGTGGTGACCTGCTCTCCAACTGCAAGCCAAAAGAGATGGGACGGAGTAGGCAGCAGGTGCCCCACATCCTCCTCACCTTGTTTTCACCCACAGTGGCAACAGTAGCTGAAGGCAGTGGCACAGGGGAGAGGCATGCAGTCTGGCCTGCTGGATGCATTGGGCAGCCACCTGCCCTGTCCCAGCCACATGGGATGGAGCAGGCGTGTCTGGCGGTCCGCATCACATGCCACCCCACACTTTGCCTGTGGCCAGTAACAGTGCTGCCATCACCATGCCTGTTTCTTGGAGGGCCAGCTGTGGAGTCCCTGCTGTCGGATACTTGCATCTTGGTGGATGCTGCTTCTTTTGCCTCTCCTTTTGCATCCTCGCCTGCTATGGCTGCCAGCGGGTAGGGGCGGCCAAGGACTCTAAGGCTGCACTACGCACATCACCTCCCTCACCCACTGGAAGCCGCAGCAGTGAGGCATCTACTCCCCAGGCCCCCATCAGGGCCACTGCGGCTGATTGCCTGCTTGGAGTGCACTGGTTGATCCCCGCCCCGAGTCCAGGGGCGGATGGATGGAGGAAACCCAAGTTAAGAAGCTGAGGTGGAGGGCTCCATTTTCTCCTCCTGGGGCCTCCACGCACCCCATTTTTGGGCTCCCCGGCCCCCAGAAGCACTCTGCTGTCAAAACCTTTGGCCTTACTTTCCAGTTTCAGCCCTCAGGGCTCATGAAGGTAAAGCCTGCACTCGGCTGAACGGTGGGGGCTGGCGGGTGGGCGGGCGATGCGTTTTGGGCAATCTCGTGGTCCCGCGCAGGCCGGATTAATGGCTTCAATGGGCCGTAGCCGGCCTGCAGACCATAGTTTGAGGAACCCTGTCCTAGATGTTTAGATGGTGAAACACTATGTGATGCCTTTGATTTTACCAGCTTCTATTAAAGTGGAACTGTCTTTTCCATCTAATAACTTATCAATGGATTAAGTCTACAAATTATTGTGTTGATTCAGAGTTATGGGAACTATAGTCTGGAAGCTTTTTGATTGGGGAAGGAAATTCACTTTTTTAAGTTAGGAAAACCTCTTTAGCAGGAAGAATGGAATGCTGCCAGGACTGAAACATATCAGTCATTTTTTTTTTGGAGTCTAAAAGGAAATGGGGTTTGCATTTATAGTTTGGGAACTGTAGTTCCTTGTATCTTATGATAAATTAATTTGGCAAATATGAGTAGAATTTTAAAAGCATTTTGTTATGCAGTGTAGAAGATGTTTCAAAATGACTGGGGGAAACGAAGAGGAAACAAGGAAAAATTGCTACTTGGTCCAAGTGCATAGGAAGAGTGCCATTCTATCAGGGGTGAAATGCTCCTGGTTTGGACCAGATCACCTGATCCGGTACCGATGGCGGTGGGTGGTTCAGAGAACTGGTAGCAAAAATGCCTGCCCCCTCCTCTATGCCCAGCTGAGCCGCGCGATCATCAGAGGCTTTTTTTTACTTTTAAAAGCATTTTTTCTAAAATCTCTTCAGCCGAAGAGGTTGTAGAAAAAATACTTTTAAAAGTAAAAAAAAGAGAGCCTCTGATGATCATGTGGCTCAGCTGGGATTGTCAGAGACTTTTAAAAGCATTTTTAAACAACCTCTTTGGCCGAAGAGGTGGTAGAAAAATTGCTTTTAAAAGTAAAAAAAAAAAGTTGGCCACACCCACTCACCTCCTACCAAGCCACGCCCACACAACTGGTAGTAACAAATTTTACATTTCACCACTGCATTCTATCCAGATGGACTGGAAAAGGGTCCCTGCTGACTTCAGTGGAAATTACATTTGAGTAAAAAAAATTCTGATTCTCAAACTGGTGCCTGTCAGTTCTGTAAATTGCAACTCAGTCGATGGCTATGTAAAATTAGTGAGACAGACTTTATATCTCCATAATGAGGGCTAGATTATATTAGAAATTGCTAGTGAGGAAATGGTCAGTCTGTGAGTTGTAATCTAAACCATATGTAGATCAGAAAGAGAAGTCCCATCTGCACAGAGAACAAAATCAGATACATAGGCAACTCAGACTTTAAAATTTAAGTTGGGTAGAGGACAGTCTAAGCAAAAGTACTTTTTAAAAATCACTTCAGAATACATATTTTCTTTAGTAATCACAGCCTAGGGTCTTGGGATAATAGGAAGTGCTTCTAACCCAACTATTTAGATATTATTTATCTCTAATTTATTTTTCCCTTAGAAATATAAAACTGCTTTCTACACTTGTGTATCCTGAGGATGTTTCAGGATTATAAAAATTAGTAATTCCTGTCTAGTTTTGGCATTACTTCAGATGTTGTCTGATGCTGTGGCTTGCCTTCCTGTGCTTCACTGCAAGATACAGTACCTAAGGGAAATGTTTTAAAATAGAAAGCTTAAATCTGCCACCTGAATGACCAGTAACCTTTTGCTGGATGCACATTGAGCATCCTGTTTCATGTGCTTGTGATAAAAGAGGTCAGCCCCACCTATACTCTGAATTGTCTTGCAATTGTTGCTTGATGTATCTAAAAAGTGCTTTTTCAAAAGGCAACTGGACTGTTTGTTCCTTGATGTAGAAGACCAAAAACAGTCCAGTTGCCTTTTGAAAAAGGACTTGTTACACAACTATGACCTGGATGACTGTCAAGAGTAGTTCAATCCAGATAATGGAGTTTGATTTAAACTGTGTAGAGGTGGTAAAAAGTCTTCATTTATGCAAAGACCACATGAGTAGGAAAATATCCATGGTGGCCCTCAAAGACTGAAAAAAATATTTTTGATTCCTGAAATCAAAATACAGCTATACAGCATTGACACTGATAGGATGTGGCTATAAAAACTGGATTCTGGATGGTGATATTATGCTTCTCTTCATAATTATAGGTATCTATCTTCATGTGCTTATTTCATATAGTTGAAATAACCTGAGAGGTGTCAGTTGCTGAATGTATATTGTATCTCTGGTGGCAAAATCAAATTAGTGTTTATTTATATAGCTCCAAACAGCCAAAGGACAGATTTCAGAGTCTGTATTCTAAAAACAAATTCAGGGGAAAGAACAGGTGGCAGCAGCTATGTAAAAATGGAAGCAGATTAAGGAAGAGAAGATGATGTCTTTATCTCAGGTACAAGTATTCCCAAGTATTTATCTTAGTATTCATTACAACAGGACATCAAATTGGTTATTTTTTGGTGTACTTTAAATACTACAATCCAGTGGTGGGTTGCTCCCAGTTCGCACCGGTTCAGAAGAACCGGTAGTAAAAATTTGTCATCGGTTGCAGAACTGGTAGTAATCGCTGGCTGACCATGCCACCGAACCGGTCTCCCGGTCGCCGCTAGCTTGCCCCGGCCATCATGTTCATCGGCGCTATGTTCTTCATGCAGGCACATCCCATTGCCCTGCAAGTCCAATGGGATGCGCGAAGAACATGGCAGTGATGGCAGCAGCTTTTTCCATGGCTGCGAAGCTTGCCTGGCCGGGCAGCCCCTTCTCCGCCTGTCAGCAACTCCCGAATCTGCTGCCATTGCAGCCGTGGTGGGGACCGGGGGGGGTCAGCTTGCTGGGCCAGCGGCTTTGCCTTCCCTGCCGCCACTGCCCTCTCCTGCCAAGGCTGCTGCTACCATCTCCTGCCATCACCACCACCGCCTTTCCTTTGGAGGAATGTGGAAGATCTAGAAGGTAAGGCCAACGCTGGCGATGAGGGTGGGAGACCTGATACGCTCGGCCAAAGAGCTACCTTGGGGGGACATGGCGAGGCTCACTCACCTTTTGGGCCTGGCACGCTCAGGGGATGCCACATGGCTACAAAGATTACTGGGCCAACCAGTCCCCTTCCTTCTGGCTAGCAGCTCCTGAAGTTGCCCCACTGCCTTTGCCGCCACAATGAGGATGGGGGGGGAGGGAGCCAGGTAACCTTTGTAACAGCCGTGTTGCTAGAAAGCTTGCTGGACCAGCTAGTTCCCTTCCTGCTGGCTAGCAGCTCCTGAAGTCACTCTGCTGCCTTTGCAGCCATGGTGGGGATGGGGGGGGGGCAGCCTGGTAAGCTTAGCAGCAGCTGCATAACTAGAAAGCTTGCCAGGCTGCCACCCCATTCCTCTCTGGGCTAGTGTTTCCCAAAGCTGCCATCTCTGACTGTCTGATTATAAAGGGGGACATAATTATCCTCCTTTACCGAAGAACACCTTGGTGTCAACCAAATTCCCAAGTATTTTATTTTATTAGTTATCTGCATCCCCAGGAGTCCCTGTTGTGTCTTCGGCTCCCGAGCCTGGACCTCCGGAGGAAGAATCCTCCGAAAGTGAAGAGGAGGAGGAGGCAAGGGCCTCCTCCCCTGGCCCGTCTGGTTTGGCACCACCCTAGGCCCCAGCTGAAAGCCCTGTGGAAGAAAGCTCCTCTGAGTCAGACGTTAATGAGGAGAGGGAGTGGATTAATCCCAGGTGGCGACGATCAGAGAGACGGGCTCAGCAAAGGAGTGGGTGGGGCCGAGCACGAGGTGATGAGTCACAAAGCCAACGCCCCACAAGGTATAAAAGGAGCTGACCTTACCTTGTTGGCTTTTGTGACGAACAAAGTTTTAACCTGCCTGCTTGTGTCCTGAACTACTGCAGCAGATAAGTGTTTTCTTTTAAACTTGTATTGGACATAAATACTTGGAGCCTTATCAGGGACTGGCCGTGGCAACTCAAAACAACAGCTGTCTTTATCTCTCCCGGGCTCGCTGCCAGCTTGTTGTTTATGGATGGTAAATAAACAACTTCTGAATACTTCTGTTCGAGTGTGTGTGCTTGTCTGGGCTTCTGAAGCAGGGAGGGGACAGAACAGTCCCTCCAACTGGCATCTCTGCCTCTGCGTCATGTTCTTAACTAATATTTTCATTTTTTCCTTGTTAATTAATAATCCTGCTACTCTCCCATAATCCCTAAGTACCTGTAATAGCTTTGGTCCTGATTCTGATGGATCCTCCAGTATGAAAACTAGATCATCCGCATATGCCTGAACTTTCACCTCCTCTGCCTAACCCTCATTCCTCTTATTTCCGTATTCCTCCTAACCTCCTTAAACAATGGTTCTAGTGTTAGCACAAATAATAGCGGAGAAAGTGGACAACCCTGCCGTTGTACCCCTACCAATCCAAATCTTCTCTGTTTCCTCCCCATTGATTAATACTTTTGCTGTCTGTTCACAGTAGATTGCTTGCACTGCTCCCATGAACTTCTCACCGAAATCCATATATTTCATCCAGTGACATCATCGCAATGGATGGCTGGACAGAGTGAAAGCTCTATACCCAACTTTCAGTTTTCTACAAACGGTGGCTTTATTTAGCCATTGCGAGCTGCGGAGAGGTTTGCGAAGGAGAGGGGATACTGAGGTGTGTGTGGAGGTGGCATCTTCCACATGCTGAAGAAACCCCCCCAGGGTGCCTTTGTAGGAAGAGGGCAGCAAATGGTTGCTCCGAAGCAGTGACTGATCTTTTTGGAAAGGGAAGCCAATCTGTCATGGTGTAAACTATTGGACTGAGATTGCTGTGCTAAGTGAGTGGGAGTGAAGAGAACGATATTAGCCTCTTCGAACTGTTTTGGCCAAGTGAAAGTGAGCGGCTGGAGTGGAGACTGGACATTTCTGACTTTTGTGGTGTGGAGCCAGCTGTTATTTTTTCTTTGTTTTTCCTTTTGGAACAGTGGCAGTGGAGTGATTGGAGTTAGCCGTGGATATTTCCCTTTGGTTTTTATTTAGGTTATTTGGAAACATTCCCTTTGTGTGTTAAAGATTGGAGATGTTTGGTGATCGTTTGGCTGCTTCCTATCTGAGATTCACTTGAGATTTCTCTGTTTAGAACTCGTAGTGCATATTGGACTGAGGGATATACAGTCATGGCCGTAAATGTTGGCACCCCTGAAATTTTTCCAGAAAATGAAGAATTTCTCACAGAAAAGTATTGCAGTAACACATGTTTTGCTATACACATGTTTATTCCCTTTGTGTGTATTGGAACGAAACCAAAAAAGGGAGGAAAAAAAGCAAATTGGACATAATGTCACACAAAACTCCAAAAATGGGCTGGACAAAATCATTGGCACCCTTTCAAAATTGTGGATAAATAAGATTGTTTCAAGCATGTGGTGCTCCTTTAAACTCATCTGGGGCAAGTAACAGGTGTGGGCAATATAAAACTCACACCTGAAAGCAGATAAAAAGGAGAGAAGTTCATTTAGTCTTTGCATTGTGTGTCTGTGTGTGCCACACTAAGCATGGACAACAGAAAGAGGAGAAGAGAACTGTCTGAGGGCTTGAGAACCAAAATTGTGGAAAAATATCACCAATCTTAAGGTTACAAGTCCATCTCCAGAGATCTAGATTTGCTTTTATCCACAGTGTGCAACATTATCAAGAAGTTTGCAACCCATGGCACTGTAGCTAATCTCCCTGGGCGTGGATGGAAGAGAAAAATTGATGAAAGATGCCAACACAGGATAGTCCGGATGGCGGATAAGCAGCCCCAAACAAGTTCCAAAGCAATTCAAGTTGTCCTGCAGGCTCAGGGAGCATCAGTGTCAGCGCGAACTATCCGTCAACATTTAAATGAAATGAAACGCTATGGCAGGAGACCCAGGAGGACCCCATGATGACACAGAGACATAGAAAAGCAAGACTACAGTTTGCCAACATGTACTTGAGTAAGCCAAAATTCTTCTGGGCAAAGATCTTGTGGACAGATGAGACCAAGATAAAGCTTTTTGGTAAAGCACATCATTCTACTGTTTACCGCAAACGGAATGAAGCCTACAAAGAAAAGAACATAGTACCTACAGTGAAATATGGTGGAGGTTCACTGATGTTTTGGGGTTGTTTTGCTGCCTCTGGCACTGGGTGCCTTGAATGTGTGCAAGGCATCATGAAATCTGAGGATTACCAATGGATTTTGGGTCGCACTGTGGAGTCCAGTGTCAGAAAGCTGGGTTTGCGTCAGAGATCTTGGGTCTTCCAGTAGGACAGTGACCCCAAACATATATCAAAAAGCACCCAGAAATGGATGGCAACAAAGCACTGGAGAGTTCTGAAGTGGCCAGCAATGAGTCCAGATCTCAATCCCATTGAACACCTGTGGAGAGATCTTAAAATTGCTGTTGGGAAGAGGTGCCCTTCCAATAAGAGAGACCTGGAGCAGTTTGCAAAGGAAGAGTGGTCCAAAATTCTGGGTGAGAGGTGTAAGAAGCTTATTGATGGTTATTGGAAGCGACTGATTTCAGTTACTTATTCCAAAGGGTGTGCAACCAAATATTAAGTAAAGGGTGCCAATGATTTTGTCCAGCCCATTTTTGGAGTTTTGTGTGACATTACATCCAATTAGCTTTTTTTCCTCCCTTTTTTGGTTTTGTTCCAATACACACAAAGGGAATAAATGTGTATAGCAAAACATGTGTTACTGCAATTCTTTTCTGTGAGAAATACTTCATTTTCTGGAAAAATTTCAGGGGTGCCAACATTTACGGCCATGACTGTATAGTGACTTGACATTTTTTCCTTTCTTTTTCTGATTGTTATTGTTGGAGCGGTCTACAATTGGAAGTGCTCTTTCTCCACCTTGTGGCTGAAGCTGGTACAGCAGGGAAGAGAAAAATCTGAATCTGGAATTCTGAATCACTGAGAAAGTGATTATTGAGGTAAAGGAGAAATAGTTTTAAGGGTTATAGCCTATGCTGATCTGGAAGAAATTTTGGTGTGATTCGGAAATTTCCACAACATCCACAGTTACAAAAGTGAATAAGAAGATCCTATCCTTCTCTGCATCTGCATCTCCAAGCTACCTGCGTCCGGCTACCGGTATCTGCATCTCTGCATCTACCATTAGCTTCAACAAGATCTGCTGAAGATATGTCATTGGTTGGAAAGTCTCCCTCTATGCAGGCTCTTCAGGTTATGCTCCAGACCATCCAAGATTTGATGACCAAGAATCAGGAAATGATGTCTAGGAATTTCGAAGACTTGAGAGCGGATGTTAAGAGTGAGATAGGAGGAGTCAGAGAAGAGGTTAAACAAATGGGTGAGAAGCTTGGAGAACTGCAACAGGCAATAATTATACAGGAGGAAAGGATGCGGGAGGTGGAGACAAGGACAGAAAGGCATGAACAACAGATAGATGGATGGAAAAAAAACAAGTGATGGCAAATAGGGAGCTTGAAGATGAGATCATCTTTCTCGAGATGGAAAGATCCTCCTTTTTCCTTAGGCTCCAGAACATGGCAGAAGATAAGGGAGAGAGACTGGACGAGATCGTGGGGGAGATGGTAGCAGGAGCCCTGGAAGTAGACAGAGCCTCAGTAAAATGTGATGTCGACGAAGTATTCAGGGTGTTCATTAGTTACGCGAAGAGGCACAATCTCCCCCATGAAGTTCATGTGCGTTTTAATAAAAAGGCCTTATGCGAGGAATTTTTCCGACACACGAGAGACCAGACTATTACTTATAGGGGCCATCATGTGACGATCCTAAAGCAAATTCCGAGATGGGTCAGAGAGCAGAGAAAGAGGTACCAATTTCTCACTTTACATCTGAAGAAGAATGCAATCCCCTACCGTTGGCTCCTACCGGAAGGACTGCTGGTGATTTGGCGAAATAGACGAATTAGAATAAGGAACCTGTAGGATGCGAAAGAGTTTTTTGAACAACAACTTAATATGGCGGATTTGGATATGGAGGAGGAGGTAGAAAGCAGAAGTTTGGAGGAGTCTCAGGAAGAGGATAATATGAGAACGGGTGAAGGCAAAAGCGACAGAGAGAACGGAAAGGAAGACCAAGGAAGAGAAGGAAAAGTGACGACACAAAGAGAGACAAGACAGATGAAAAAAGTTCAAACAGCGGGAAAGTAAGGGCTGACTACGAAGAAAGGGATGGTAGAAAATGTATGCTTACTATTGGTAAATATTAATGGCTTAAACACTCCTATCAAAAGAAAAAGGATAATGAATAAATTAAGAAAATATAAATATATTATTTGTTTACAATAGACACATATAAAAAAGTCTCAAGATAGCTTATTAGAAAATTCTAGATTAGGTAAAAAATTTACTTCATTAGCTGATCAAAAAAAAAAAAGAGGAGTGGTGATTTATGTGCCGCATCATTTGGTGGCTAAGAAAGTATTTGCAGATCAGGAAGGCAGAGTATTAATGCTGGAATTGGAGATTGCTCAGTGGAAGTGTCTATTAGTTTGTATTTATGCCCCCAACTGTAACCAAAGGACTTTTTATGAAAATTTATATAACAAATTCACAGAAATGGAATATGAATATATTTGCCTGCTGGGTGATTTCAATTCTGTAATAGATAAGGCCAAAGAGTATGTCCCAGGGAAAAGGAAAGGAGGAGGGAGGGATGCGAAGAGGGTACTGCCAAGAATATGTGAGAATATAAGAGAGGAATTTGGTATATATGATGTCTGGAGGCTACAGAACCTTGGAAGGAAACAATATACTTATTTCTCCCCCAGGCATCATTCATGGTCACACATTGATATTATTATTATTATTATTATTATTATTATTATTATTATTATTATTATTATTATTATATTATATTTATATACCGCTCTACTCCCGGGGGACTCGGGGCGGTGTACAGACAAATGATAAAATATATATAATACAAATATTTTAAAGAATTGATTAAAATACAATTAAATAATTTGGTCTTAAACCTAAAATTAAAACTCTAAATTTATGAGATTAAGATTTAAAAATATAAGAGCAATTTTAGAAGAGGTTAGTCCAGGCCAGCCTGCTGGAATAGAAACGTCTTGAGGGCACGGCGGAAAGCGCGGAGATCTGGGATTGTCCGTATCTCCGGGGGGAGCTTGTTCCACATGGTGGGTGCCCCCACAGAGAAGGCTCTCCCCCTGGGGGCCGTCAGTCGACACTGTTTGACCGACGGCACCCTGAGAAGCCCCTCTCTATGGGAGCGTACTGGTCGGTGAGAGGGTACTGGTGGCAGAAGGCGGTCTCGAAGATAGCCCGGTCCTAAGCCATGGAGCGTTCTAAAGGTGGTAACCAAAACCTTGAAGTGCACCCGGAAGAACACAGGAAGCCAGTGCAGCTCACGCAGGAGGGGTGTCACATGGGAGCGCCACATCGCTCCCATAACTACCCGCGCGGCTGCATTCTGGACCAACTGGAGCCTCCGGGTGCTCTTCAAGGGGAACCCCATGTAGAGAGCATTGCAGTAGTCCAGGCGGGAAGTGACGAGGGCATGAGTGACCGTGTTTAATGAATCCCGATTTAGAAAGGGGCGCAACTGGCGTATCAGGCGAACCTGATAAAAAGCCCTTCTGGCCACAGCCGTCAGGTGTTCTTCTAAAGATAGCTGTGAGTCCAGAAGGACGCCTAAGTTTCGAGCCCTCTCCGTGGGGGCTAATGATTCGCCCCCAATAGTCAGCGTTGGCACCAACTGACTATATCGGGATGTCGGAAACCACAGCCACTCGGTCTTGGATGGGTTGAGCCTGAGTCTGTTCCTCCCCATCCAGATCCGTACAGCCTCCAGGCACCGGGACATCACTTCAAGGGCATCATTGGGGTGGTCTGGGGTGGAGATGTACAGCTGGGTGTCATCAGCGTACTGGTGGTACTTCACCCCGAAACCACGGATGATCTCACCCAGTGGCTTCACATAAATGTTGAACAGAAGGGGCGAGAGAACCGATCCCTGTGGTACCCCACATATAAGGGGCCTCGGGGTCGATCTCTGCCCCCCTGCCAACACAGACTGCCACTGGTCAGAGAGAAAGGAGGAGAACCATCGCAACACGGTGCCCCTCACTCCCAACTCTTCCAGCCGGTGCAGCATGATACCATGGTCGATGGTATCAAAAGCCGCTGAGAGATCTAATAGGACCAGGGCAGAGGAACAACCCTTGTCCCGAGCCCTCCAGAGATCATCAACCAATGCAACCAATGCCGTTTCCGTGCTGTGTCCAGGCCTGAAGCCCGACTGGAACGGATCCAGATAAGATGATTCATCCAGGTACTGAGGAAGCTGTTGTGCTACCACACTCTCAACAACCTTCGCAACGAAGCGAAGGTTGGAGACTGGACGGTAATTAGCCAATATTGCCGGGTCCAGGGAAGGCCTCTTGAGGAGAGGTCTCACCACTGCCTCTTTCAAGGCAGCAGGAAAGACACCCTCACTCAGAGAAGCATTTATAATCCCCTGGAGCCAGCCTCGTGTAACCTCCCGAGAGGCCAGCACCAACCAGGAGGGACACGGGTCCAATAAACATGTGGTAGCATTCAGCCTCCCCAGTATCCTGTCCACATATTCGGGAGTCACAGAATCAAACTCTTTCCAGGTGGTATTCTCAAGACTTGCCTCCATCCTTTCCCCTGAATCTACTATGTCAGAGTCCAGGTGTTCCCGAATCTGAGCGATTTTATCATACAGATATTGAACAAAATCCTCGGCTCTACCCTCCAAGGGGTCTTCCCGCGCTTCCTGAAGGAGCAGGGAGCGGGTCACCCTAAACAAGGCGGCCGGGCGGTTATCTGATGATGCAATAAGAGCGGAAAAATAGTTATGTTTTGCCGCTTTTATCGCCACTAGGTAAGTCTTAATATGAGATCTTACCAGTGTTCGGTCAGATTCAGATCGGCTGGCTCTCCAACTGCTCTCCAGGCGTCTTTTCCGACGCTTCATCTCCCTCAGCTCCTCAGTGTACCAAGGAGCCAGGCGAGATCGGCGTCGAGTCAGAGGCCGCAAAGGCACGACTCGATTCAAGGCCCCGGCAGCCTCCCTATCCCAGGTGGCCACCAGGTCTTCGATCGAGCCATGTGCCAGAGCCTCAGGAAATGGCCCAAGCTCCTTCTGGAACCTATCTGGGTCCATCAGGCGCTTGGGGCGGAACCACCTTATCGGTTCCGCCTCCCTGCGGCGGGGTGTGGTGGTTCGAAGGTCAAAGTGAAGGAGGGAGTGATCCGACCATGACAAGGGCTCAATCACTATATCCCCTATCTCAAGATCACTCAACCACTGACCAGAGACAAAAACCAGGTCCAGCGTGTTTCCCTCAGTGTGAGTAGGGCCATGAACTAACTGGGTCAGGTCCATGGCCGTCATGGAAGCCATGAACTCCTGAGCCACCTCAGACGCCTCACCGACGGATGGCAGGTTGAAATCTCCCATGACTATAAGCCTAGGGATATCAACCGCCACCGCGGCTATAACGTTGAGTAGCTCAGGCAGGGCTGCCGCCACGTAGCAGGGAGCCAGGTACGTAACTAGCAAGCCCATCTGTACCCCATGACCCCACTTCACAAGGAGGGACTCACATCCGACCGTCTGAGGAACAGTGGCCTCCTTCGGGCCAAGACCTTCTCTAATGATAACTGCCACCCCCCCACACCTCCCCTGTGACCTTGGCTGATGAAACGCTCGGAAACCAGGTGGGCACATCTCTATGAGAGAAACCCCTCCCTCCTGGTCCAGCCAGGTCTCCGTAATACCTGCCAGGTCCGCTCCCCCCTCTTGAACAAGATCACAAATGAGGGGGGCTTTGTTTACCACAGACCTGGCGTTGCATAGCATCAGCCGAAGGTCCAGGGCCTGAGGGTCTGTGCAACCTGGGGAACGAGCAGAGCATTGGGGGCCGGAGCATGCCACCGCTTGAAGACAGCGAGCGCGTACTCCCTTCACTTGATATGGCCCCCTACTCCCGCCATATCTGCCCCTCCCACCTATAGTACTGATGTAATGTCTACCGATAGTATAAGCTCTAACCCCCTCCTTGACTCCGGATTTCGTATCACCTCCGTCGTGCTCCTTAGCCGGGCTAGACCCCGTCCCTTGCAGATTAACCCCTGAACCCACACAACCCACCCCCCTCCCGGGAGGTCCCCCAACCTCCTTATTTACATTAGAAACCACCCTCCTCCCAGATCTTTTTAAAATAGAGTTTGAAAAACTATCTAAAAAACCCCAAAGCTTCCGGTTCTTAGCATACCGCCTCTCGGGGTTCCAAAACCCGTCCTTGAGGGCGGCCCTAGATAATTGGGAGGGCCAAACCTGCGAGAGGGGGGAATCTCGCAGTGTGAGGAGTTCTGTTTTTGAATACATTAGAGGAGAGATGGAATTGGAAGTGATGAAAGGCTAATTTTCTTCTTAAAGGTGTTAAAGATGGTTTAAAATAGATGGTTAAGACAAAAAGGTAAGGTGGATAGTTGTACAAGGAAGCCGGTATACGATAACATCGGAATACCATCACCCTTTCATGGTGATGGGAAGTCTTGTGATTAAATAAGTTGGTCCAAAAGGGGGATAAGAGTCTTAATGACTGCCTTCTCATAGTGACCAGTCTACAGTTTCAAAAACAGTAGAGGAGATGGTCCATCCCATCCAAGTGAATAGATGTATAGATAAATCGTTCAAGACTCTCGATGTCTGTGCTTCCTCCCTTTTTGATACAAGCAAATCTGAAGGTAAGGTGGAAAAGTAAGGTGGAGCATCCAGGCAGAAGAGATGAGATCGAATAATCAGGATAGCCAGGACAATCAGGATAGTTGGGAGGAAAATGTTTAAAAATGTTTAAAATGAAGGCTGTAAATTGATCAAGCAGCTGCAAGGTTTCGCTGAATGGCCCAAACTAGGTCTAGGTCTAGTAAGGGGGGGGGAGAAATGGTTGAGGGGAAGATCAAAAGAATTATGTCCTCATTTTTCAGCCCCCATCACCATCATGCTCTTTTAGACAGGGCCATTCAGGTAATTATGTTGAAACCTCTCATTTAATATTTAAGGGGGAGTTGTCCAGGCCCCCTTCCTATTATAATGAGGGGGAAGTAGTCGTTTGCAGCAAAGCTCTCTCTATCATCACGAAGAGGACAGCCTAGTCTCCCGATGTTGCTGTTGTTATTGTTGTCATCATCATTGTTGTGAGTGTCATGGCAGCCAGCTCCACCCCTGTAGCCATGGCCACCGGCCCTGCTTCGCTGCCCACGGCGCCCAGCCTGCAGCAGATTAGATTTTCTGCAGCCCAGGCACCATCGCCGCAGTCTCCGCTGCCGCTGCCACCGCCATAGCCACATTTCTGATCGTTGCTTCAACCGCATTAGCTTAGCAGCCGTTTGGCTCGTGACAGCCAGGCCCCGGTCTTAGCGCTCGCCGCTGCCTGCCACTTGCCACACATCCCTAACAACCTCCACGGCGGCTTAATGATCTTCTGGCTCCATCTGCGGCTCGATTCGAGCCGGCTACACTTCAGCTTGCTGGGTGGGGGTTGCAAGATGGTCAGCTGGTCCCCCAACACCTCCAAAAGAGCCTAACATTGCCCCCTCGTCCTCGGCGATCAATATGGAGCCGCCATATTTGTCTGCTACCCGGAAGGAAAGATATGATCTGGATGTGACCTGATTTGAATGAGATAACCTCAGAGGTAGAAATTGGCATTAACGAATGGGCTGACTATAATCCTTTAATGTTGAGTTGGAAAATATTGGGCCAAAGAAGGACTAGATGGAGAATGAATGTAGGGATTTTGAGAGAGGAAGAATTTATAAACATGTTTAAGAGAGAGATGCGGCTATTTTAAAATGAAAATAAAAAAGAAGATACCTCAATATATAATACTTGGGATACAACCAAAGCAGTGATGAGGGGATTGGCGATTAAATATTTGGCTGGCAAACGTAAGGCTCAAAGAAAACAGAGGGAAGCCTTCCTGATCAGCTTACAAAAAGCTAAAGAGGCAATGCAAAGGGGTCAGGAAACTGGAAATTGGATAGAAGAGAGGAATTTCTGGCAACATCAAATTAGACTCTTGGATCAGGAAGAACTAGCCAATAAAATAAAATGGGCAAAGCAAAATCACTTTGAGAATGCCAACAAGCCAGGGAGGTGGTTACCCTATCGTTTAAGAAAGGAGAGAGAAAATCAAAGAATAGAGGGGTTAAAAGATCAGGGTGGAAGGTTGCATGTTAATATGGAAAGTAAGAGAAGGGGGGTGCAAGAAATTTTTACTCAGCTATATAAAAGGGGTGAAGAAGGGGAGCAAGACATTTGGACATATTTGGAGAGCACAGACTTGCCAAAAATCACTGGGACAATGAAACAATTGCTTAACGCAGAAATTACTGAGGGTGAGGTAGAATTGATTATGGGAAAACAAACGAATGGAAAGACACCTGTAGAAGTATACAAGATGGGTTTTGAGGTGCTGGGTAAGCGTATGGTGGAACTATTTAACAGGATGTTGAAAGATTCCCAAATACCAGCAACTTGATCAGAGGCCTATATATCTATTCTACCGAAGGAAGGCACTGATTTGACACTTATTAAAAACTACAGGCCTATTTCATTGCTTAATTCGGACTATAAAATATTTATGGCACTTCTAGGCGCGAGACTTAGATGTTTTCTTAACCAATTTATTCACCTAGATCAGAATGGATTCCTGCCCAACTGACAGCTACGTGATAATATGAGAATGGTGATGAACATTTTAGAATATTATGAAAATTGTCCGGATAAACAGTTATCCTTGATTTTTGTCGACGCCGAAAAGGTGTCGGGCTGGGACTTCATGATTTCCCAAAAGATTCAGTAGTTTTCAATATCTTCATAAATGAAATAGATGAGGGAATAAAAGGGGAGTTCATCAAATTTGAAGATCACACTAAACTGGCAGGAATAGCCAATATCCCAGAAGACAAGCTCAGGATCCAAAAAGATCTTGCCAGACTTGAACAATGAGCCCTATCCAACTAAATGAAATTTGATATGGAGTAAAGGTTTTACATTTAGGCAAGAAAAACCAAAGGAACAAGTACAGATTAGGTGAAACCTGGCTCAAAAACAGTTACCATATTTTTCACTGTATAAGACACACTCCCCCCCCCAAAAAAAGTGGGTGGAAATTGTTATGGGGTTGTGTTTGCTTTTAATCTTTATTTCTATGTGCCTCTATGAGGTGTTTCTGGTTCCTGGGTGTTCCCTTGGAAGACGCTTTATAAGCGTCATTAGTTACTTTTATATTGTTAATAAAAGCTTATCCGAAACATCGTGTCAGAAGTGGTTTGGCTCTGAAAGTTGAGCGTTTGCCGCAACCCATGCAAGTGAGTGATGACTCTAGCACTAATTGGGAAAATTTTAGGGCAGAGTTTGAAGATTACTCTTTGGCGACAGGCCTAGATGATAAGCCGGCAGCAGTACAAGCTGCCACATTAAGAAGATCGATTGGTGCAGAGTGTCTTCATATTTATAAGCATAGTTTAACTCTTACAGAAGAACAGAGGACTGATACTAAGGCTATTATGGATGCTTTGGAAGCTTTTTTCAGACCGCGTAAGAATGTTATATATGAAAGATATCTTTTTGGCAGCTGCACGCAGGAAGGAGAGACAATAGACGCCTTTGTAACACGCTTAAAGGAAAGGGCGGCAAGTTGTGACTATGGGTCCCTGAGAGACGAACTCATCCGAGACAAAATAGTTTTGGGAGTTGCCAAGGAAAGTACATGCCGCTATTTATTAAGAGAACATGGTTTAACTTTGCAATTAGCCATAGAAATATGTCGGACTATTGAACTTACAGATAAACGGCTGATGGCGTTGGAGTGAGATAAACAAACCAACTGTGTTAATGTAGCTTACAAGCACCAGCCAACTGTGAGGAATCATCAGCAACAACAGCAGTTTAAACAGAAACCTCGCAATTTGTCAGCAGATAACCACACACCGTGTAAATACTGTGACAATGTGCATGCACGTGGGAAAGATCGGTGTCCAGCATATGATAAAACCTGTAGGGTGTGTGGGAGGCTGAATCATTTTGCTGGGGTGTGTCTGGCAGCAAGGAAGTTGCATATGGTCGAGCAAACATCGGATTTAGAGGATGTATCGCTGTTCACCACTGATGCGATCTATATGAAAGAATGTATTGGTGCAGTACGTTCAAAGGGCAAAAAGTGGTTTGTTAATCTTAAATTTAATGATATAACTCAATCTTGTCAGTTGGACTCGGGGGCAACATGCGATGTGATGAGCCTAAAGGACAAAAGGAAATTGGCACCTGAGACACCCCTTCAGCCTAGTAGTGCCACATTGAAGTTATATTCGGGGGAACTGATAGAGTCACTAGGCTTATTTTATACAGAGTGTAACATACATGGGGTTACTCATAAATTGGAATTTGAAATTGTGGATGTAGATCAAAAGCCGTTACTGTCAGGTTCAACATGTGAGCGTTTGGGACTGATGCGATTTACCATTCCGAGGGAGTTACATAATGTTGATACCTATTCCTCCAAAGCCTTGGGGAGGCCATTGATAAAGCACCAAGTCCTCCAAGTTTATAGGGAGGTGTTTGAGGGCCCTATTGCATCTGTGCCTGGAGAGGTTCATTTCCAACTTGATCCCGCTGTCTCTCCAGTACAAAGTGCCCCGCGTAATGTCCCTATAGCCATTAAGTCACAGGTTAAAGCACAGTTGGATAAATATGAAGCAGAGGGACATATTGTTTCAGTAGCCGAGCCAACCGACTGGATAAGTAATATGGTGGTGATTAGGAAGTTGGAAAAGATCCAAATTTGCATCGATCCTAAGTTTTTGAATATGGCCTTGAAACGATCGTACTACCCAATGCCAATGTTAGAGGATGTTTTGCACAAGCTGCCTAAGGCACGGGTTTTTACACTTGTTGATGCCAGGGATGCCTTCCTACAGTGCAAACTGGATGAAGAGAGCAGTTATATGACTATGTTTTGGACTCCTTGGGGCAGAAAGAAGTGGCTTAAACTGTCCTTTGGTGTCTCTGTAGCACCAGAAACGTATCAAAGGAAGCAGCATGAATTATTGAGTGGCCTCAGCGGAATTGAGCCTATAGCAGACGATATTCTTGTAGTTGGGTGTGGCGACACTGATGATGAAGCGGAGCATGATCACGATGGAAAATTAATGGCACTATTGGAGCGGTGTAAGCAGGTGAAGCTGAGGCTCAGCGTAAAGAGTACAGTTTAAGGTGCGAGAAGTCCGCTTTCATGGACATATTTTAACATCACAAGGGTTAAAAGCGGACCCAGACAAGATCAGAGCTATTGTGAATATGCCACCACCTACTAATGCTAAAGCAGTGCAGAGATTCATTGGCTTTGTAACATATCTAGCAAAATTCTTGCCACACTTATCTGAGGTGTGTCAGCCATTGAGACGTCTGTTGAATAAAGACGCAGTTTGGCACTGGCTACCTAAACATGACCAGGCAGTGCAAGAGATAAAACGCTTGGTTACTACCGCTCCAGTATTAAAATACTATGATGTCACAAAGACGGTTACTGTTCAAAGCGACTCAAGAACGGTCTGGGATGCTGCTTGTTACAAGAAGGTCAGCCAGTTGCATATGCGTCCAGAGCGCTTTCGCCAGCAGAGTTAAATTATGCTCAGATTGAGAAAGAATGTTTAAGTATTGTATTCGCGTGCCAGCGTTTCCATTGTTACCTCTATGGTAGAGATATAATTACAGTTGAAACTGATCACAAACAGTTAATAACTATATTCAAAAAGCCTCTTCTGCGTGCCCCTAAGAGTTTGCAAAGCATGATGCTCAGTTTACAGCATTATAATCTGGATGTCGTTTTTAAGCCAGGACGTGAAATGTACATCAGCGACACTCTGAGTAGAACCACAGTAGATCAGACAGCTACGGGAGGAGAACATGAATACCAGATGGTTTGTTGGCTGCGACAGGAACAAACATGTTTTGCTGAAATTAACCAAGCAGATTATCTTAATGTTACAGTGGTTACAGCAGTTGAGGCAACATACGGATGCTGATGTGGCCCTACAGACACTAAAGAATATCGTGCTGAGTGGGTGGCCGGATGTGAAAGAGGCAGTTCCCCCGACTGTAAGGGAATACTGGTCCTTCAGAGATGAGATTACTGTACAAGATGGCATTCTGTATAAGGGTCCAAGAGTTATAGTGCCAAAGTTATTGAGACCGGAGATGTTATTGCGCATCCATTCAAGCCATATTGGTGGGGAGGCATGCTATAGATAAGCCTGTAACACATTGTACTGGCTGAATATGCGAGGCGAAATTGAGGATTTTGTCAGTAATTGTACCATCTGTAATGAATATGCATATTGGCAACAGAAATAAACTATGATGTCATATGAGATACCATCCCGACCTTGGCAGATCATTAGTATGGACTTGTTTAATTAAGCAGGGAAAGAGCACTTGATAATAGTGGACCACTACTCTGACTTTTGGGAGATTGACCTCCTTCCAAACCTTTCAGCTGAGACCACCATTAAGAGATGTAAGTCTCAGTTTGCACGTTACGGGCAACCAAATATAGTTATTACAGATAATGGTCCTCAATTTGCAAGTCTGCAATTCACGAAATTTGCTGCTGAATGGGAGTTTGATCATATTACTTCATTGCTACGTCATCCGCAAGCGAATGGAAAAGCCGAATCAGCTGTAAACATTGCTAAGAACTTATGTAGGAAAGCATTTGGCGAAAGTAGCGATCCATGGAAGGCTATTCTACATTGGAGGAATACGCCAACCAAAGGTATGGACAGTAGCCCAGCACAGAGATTAATGTCACGGAGATTAAAGATGTCCTTACCCATGGCAAATAATTTTTTTTTAAAAAAAATTATATTTATATGCCACCCTTCTCTGGAGACTCAGGGTGGCTTACAATGCGTTAAGCAATAGTCTTCATACTTTTGTATATTTATACAAAGTCAGCTTATTGACCCCACAAACCGGGTCCTCATTTTACCCACCTTAGAAAGGATGGAAGGCTGAGTCAACCTTGAGCCTGGTGAGATTAGAACTTGCAGTAATTGCAGGCAGCTGGATGTTAAATGCTGCCTTAATAGGAGGCATTAGCCTGCTACGCCACTCAGGCTCCTTGAGCCTGTGGTGATACATGGGGTCCCGGAAAGGCTACGATAGAAGAGGCAACTGGCGAAGGCCAAATATGATAGATCTGCAAGAGACCTGCCAGAGCTAAGGGTGGGAGAGTGAATTCGGATGAGACCACTGCCTGGAGATCGGACTGGCCGTTGGGAAAGGGGTACCTGTTTACAACAAGTGGCACCTCGCTCCTATTTGGTGAAGGTTGGAGGAACCCAATATCAGCGGAACTGTGTGGACTTGCGTGTGGCTGAACAACCAGACTCCTCACATTTAGTGGGTGGGTCAGACCCAGTTGTTAAACCAAACCTACTTAAGATAATAATGAATGCCCGTTGGACATTGAGGACAGTCCTGAGCTAGTTGGTGTGTCGGGTGATAGCCAAACATCCGAGGCCTCAGAAAATGGTGAGCGAAGAGATCCGGCCAGCGTGAGAGAGTGAAGAGATCCAGCCTGCGTGAGAGAGGCAGGCGTGAGAGAACCAGTCGTTACTAGGAGTGGGAGATGTTCACGCCCCCCTGATAGACTCAATTTGTAGAAAGGGTTGCTGTTATTAGAAAAGGGGAGGTGTTATGGGGTTGTGTTTGCTTTTAATCTTTATTTCTATGTGCCTCTATGAGGTGTTTCCAGTTCCTGGGTGTTCCCTTAGAAGATGCTTTATAAGCGTTGTTAGTTACTTTTACATTGTTAATAAAAGCTTATCTGAAACAGAAATGTCTGGGCATCTTATACAGAGAATGTTGCTGAAACCCCACCTACCCGCCGGCTCCCACCCTTCAGCCTCTGCCTCCCAGCTATTTGCCTGCTTGCAGCAAACAGCCTGGTTAGCTTCAGCACAGCCTAATTTAGCACGAGCAGCTGATTGGTGGTTGGATCTGCCTCCTGGAATGCTGCCTATCAGCTGTTCCAGGCTGTGGGGATCGCCACCGCTCATTGCCGCTGTTGCCTCCCATTTATTTTATTTATTTATTTGGTTAGATTTCTATACTGCCCTTCTCCTTCTGGACTCAGGGCAGTGCACAGCCAACTAAAAACATTTATGTACAAAAATTAAGACAAGTTTTAAAATAATTTAAATAGATTTGGCCCATAATTTAAAATTGAATTAAAATCAGTATCAAAACTTTAAAATCAGTAACATGGGGTCAGGCCAGCCCAGCTAACTGGAAGAAATGAGTTTTAAGGGCCCGACGAAAAGTTTGGAGATCTGGGATCACTCGTTTCTCTGGGGGGAGGTCATTCCAGAGGGTGGGCGCCACCACAGAAAAGGCTCTCCCCCTGGGGATCGCCAGCTGACATTGTCTGGCCGACGGCACCTTGAGGAGGCCCTCTCTGTGGGAGTGAACTGGCCGGTGGGAGGCAGTTGGTGGCAGAAGGCGGTCCCGTAAGTACCCCGGCCCTAAGCCATGGAGCGCTTTAAAGGTAATCACTGCCACTGCCACCTATCGCTGCCTCTGTGTGCCCCTTTTTTGGCCTCCATGGCCCCATTTTCAACCTGTTCCAGGTGGTAGGGATTGCCACCGCTGCCTATCCCCACTGCCTGGAATGGGCCAAAAATGGGACACACAGAGGCTGAAAACTGGGCACGCGGAGACTGAAAACTGGATGCCCAGAGGCCAAAAATAGGGTGTGCATAGGCGGCAATGGGGGTAGTGGCGATGGGAGGCGATGGTGGCAATGGGAGGCAATGGTAGGCGATAGTGGTGATGGGCAGTGGTGACCCCCGCAGCCTGGAACAGCTGATAGACAGTATTCTGTGAGGCAGATCCAACCGCCAATCAGCTGCTCGTGCTAAATCAGGCTGTGCTGAAGCTGACCAGGCTGTTTGCTGTTTGCTGCAAGGAGGCAAATTGCTGGGAGGCTGAGGCAGAGGCAGATTTTTTTTCTTGTTTTCCTCCCAAAAGGTAGCTGCGTCTTATATTCTGGAGTGTCTTATAGTCTGAAAAATATGGTAACTGTGAGAGAGATCTAGGAATCCTAGCAGACAATCACTTAAATATAAGTCAGTAGTGTGTGGCAGCAGCCAAAAGGGCTAATACAATTCTTAATTGCATAAACAGAGGCATATAATCAAAAACACATGAAGTATTAGTACCACTTCATAAAACCTTAGTAACACCACCCCGGAATACTGTATCCAGTTTTGATCACCACATTACAAAAAAGATGTTGAGACATTGGAAAAGGTACAGAGAAGAGCAACTAAGATGATTAAAGCCCTGGAGATTAAAACATATGAAGAATGGTTGCAGGATTTAGGAATGGCTAGTCTAAAGAAAAGAAGGATTATGAGCGACATGACATCAGTATTCCTATATTTGAGGGGTTGCCACAAAGTTGAGTTCAACTTATTTTCCACAGCACCAGAAGGCAAGAGAAGAAGCAGTGGATGGAAATCAAGGAGAGAAGCAACCTGAAATTAAGGAGAAACTTTCTAACAGTTAAAACAACCAGTGAAACAGCTTGCACCCTTCAGAAGCTGTGGGTGCTTCATCACTGGATGTCTTTAAGAAGAGACTTGACTGCCACTTGTCTGAAATGGTATATATTCTCCTGCTTGACCAGGGGGATGGACTAGAAGTCCTCCAAGGTTCCTTCCAGCTCTATTTTGATTGATTGAAAAGTGTCTAAATTTGTGACACATAAAACACATTTTCAAAGCACATTCTCAACCAGAGAAAGTCAAGTCATAAGTAGAAAGAGGAGATAGAGATTGGCATTGGAATTCTTTCCTCCCTTTCTTTCCAAAGGTGATGTTGTAAATGTTTTTATAAGTACTGATTTTAAAACAACAACAAAAGAACAAATTATTTAGTGACCAGTAGATTTGTAGCTTATGGTTGTCAGAAAAATAAAACTGGACTATTTTGGGAGGAGAAAAATAGAACCTTACATATTGTTTGACCTTGTTTTTGTAAACATGAACACTTCATTGAACAGATCGTTTTGGCTCCTTTTTGTGAAAGTACTGAAAATTGTTACTTATACTCACACATATGCAAAGGAAAGCAGATAGATCTCAGAGCTGTGCAGTGATCCTGATTCATGGAACAAACAAGACATGAACTTGTGGGTGCAGATATAAATGTTTAATTTTAATTCTTTGGGGAAAAAATGTGATTGCAATGTAGAGACTACCTAATGCCAGATGATCCCAGGCAGCTTACAGTTTAAAAAGGGAGAATAATAAAAAATAACCAAGTCAGCAATGGACAAGCCTAAGTAGGATTCACACCTCACACAGTGTCTGCTGGGACTCTATGTATAAACGAGTTACTGCCATTCAAGTGGGAAGGGGAACCCAGATTCTTTTACTCACTTATTGTTCTCATCCTGTTTTCCTATGTATCTTGTAATTCCCTAGTTTATAACTTTTACCCTATCAACTATTCCCCCCTGTGCTTTGATGTACCTTAGGAGATGTACGAGGGGGGGAGGGCCATCTGTTTTCTCTCAGTTTGGAAGCCTCACAGAAGAAGCGCATGGGAACGACTCCTTATCTCTTTCTCAGGGTGACTGTTTCCATAACATCTTTGCACCTGTGGATCAGCTCATTCAACATCAAACTAAGAGGAGATGTTTCTAACTACTTTATCCTAACAGAATGGAATGGCTGATAGTTCTAGGGCTCACCAGGTTGAGGAAATGGATCCCCAGAGTGAACTGGAAGCAGGGGACTCTAACATTTCAATGGGGAGTGACTGGATCTGATGACCGAAGGGAGGAACTGGGGGAAACCCAAACAAAGAAGCAGCGATGGTGGGAAAAGCTGTGCCAGATCAGGGTATCCCCAGGGAGTACAAGGACCTAGCTGAGGTGTTCAGCAAAGAAGGCTCCAACTAGCTCCCTCCCACCACCCCAGAGACTGCACTATCGAGATCCTCCCAGGGGCCAAACTACCAAAATCAAAAATGTATAGCATGTCCCCCAGGGAACTTGAGGAATTGAGAGCCTTCATAGATAAAAACCTGGCAAGAGGTTTCATTGAACTCACGTGACCAAAAATTGCAACCGTGGTGCTATTTCGAGAGAAGAAAGATGAGTCTTTTTAATATTTTTTTAAAATTAAAATTTATATTTATGTGCCGCCCTTCTCCGGAGACTCAGGGCGGCTTACAATGCATTAAGCAATAGCCTTCATACTTTTGTATATTTTATACAAAGTCAACTTATTGCCCCACAAACCGGGTCCTCATTTTACCCACCTTAGAAAGGATGGAAGGCTGAGTTGACCTTGAGCCTAGTGAGAATTGAACTCGCAGTAATTGCAGGCAGCTGGATGTTAAATGCTGCCTTAGTAGAGGCATTAGCCTCCTACGCCACTCAGGCTCCTATCCTTTTGCACCTTTGTGTGGATTTGCGCCTTGGTGTGGATTACAGAAATTTGAACACTGTGAGTGTGGAGAATGTGTACCCCGTTCCCCTCATGAAAGACATGTTGGCTCACCTCTCCAAAGGAATGTTTTTCCAAAACTGGACTTAAGAGAGGCTTACTACCGAATCAGGATTAGGGAAGGGGATGAATGGAAAACAGCTTTTAACTCTCCTTTGGTGTGTTACCAATTCAAAGTGCTCCCATTTGAATTACAAGGCACCCCTGCCATGTTTATGCAACTGATAGACTGATGAGCACCTGTACAAAGGGGTTCTGGTGTACTTAGTGACACTTTAATATACACAGAGACAAAAGCCAAGCATGTAAAGCTTGTCCGAACGGTCCTAAACAAACGCCGCACTGTGAAACTTTATGGTTGGTTCCTCTACTGGTAATTCTGGCATTGAGATGAAGTTCTAGCCAGTGGAAACTCGAAATGGGGTGAACCCAGTGCTAGAATGCACAGAGTTATTATAGGCAACTTCTGCAAAAGGCAGAAGGTCAGTCCAGTTATCTTGTTGATAGTTAATAAAGCATCTTAAATATTGTTCCAGAACCGAGTTCAATCTCTCTGTTGATCCGTTAGTCTGAGAATGATGACTAGAACTTAGGCCCTGGCTGGTTTGGAGAAGGTCCTAAAAGGCCTTCCAGAACTTTGAAATGAATTGGACCCCCCAATCAGATAGTATCCTTTGTGGGGCCCCATGTAGTCGATAGATATGCTGCAGGAACAGTTTGGTGAGTGCCTTAGCAGTGGGAATTTTTTGGCAGGGAACAAAGTGGGCCTGCTTGGGCAACTGGTAACATAGCTTTCAATTTCTTTCTTAAGAGATGGCCACCAGAATTGCCTTTTGATAAGGTGTAGGGTTTTCACAAAGCCGAAGTGACCAGCCAATTTGGAGTCATGGCATGTTTGCATGAGATGAGAGGAATTCTGACTAGCTGGGACATATAATTTTCCTCCCACCCAAGCTAAGTCATCTTTAGTTGTTTTTATGGGCTAGGAACCAGTCATCAGTTTGTAGGGCTTTTTTAAATGCCTGAGTGATAGCATTGTCCATTAGTAGTTCTTGTTTAGCTTATGCCCTGGTCATCACTTTGGTTGCCAGTTGGGAGCAGGGGTTTGATCACGTCAGGTTTCCCGCTGTTAAACTAAGGCTTTCTGGATAGTGCATCTGCTAAAAAAGGGAAGCAGTGCATTTGCTCCCCCGGGGAAGTATTTTAGGTTGAAATTGAAATGTTTGAAGTTTTGAGCCCAGCAAACTTGTTTTGGGGAGAGTTTCTGTGAGGTTTTTAGGGCCTTTAGATTTTTATGATCAGTCCAGACTTTGAAAGGGATTTTATTCCCCTGTAGGAAATGCCTCCAAGTAAGGAGAGCCCACCATACTGCAAAAGCCTCCTTCTCCCAGATAGCCCATTTCTGTTCAGTGTTGGTTAGTTTTCTTAGACATGTATGCACAGGGCTGCAGTTGGGACTGTTCGTTTTATTGGAGTAGGACGGCTCCGACTGCTTTGTCATGGCATCTGCCTGTATGATGAACGGCTGTTCTGGATCTGGGTGTTTTAGGACTGGTTTGGCTGAGAAAAATTATTTCAGTCTATCGAATGCTGCCTGGCATTCCATGGTCCATTTTATGGGCTGTTTTGGTTTCGGTTTGTCCCCCACCCCCCTTTGTTTTCAGTAGGTTAGTGATTGGGAGCAGAGGTGAAATGCTCCCGGTTTGGACTGGATCGCCTGATCCGGTAGCGACGGAGGTGGGTAGCAAATATCCCTGCCCCCCCCCCCATTGCCCAGCTGAGCTGTGCAATCATCAGAGGCTTTTTTTTTAATTTTTAAAAGCATTTTTTCTACAACCTCTTTGGCCGAAAGAAATGCTTCTAAAAGTAAAAAATAAAGCCTCTGATGATCGTGCAGCTCAGCTGGGATCGTCAGAGACTTTAAAAAAAAAGCCTCTGCTGATCAGGCACGTCAGCTGGGATCGTCAAAGGCTTTAAAAGCATTTTTTTACAACCTCTTCAGCTGAAGAGGTTGTAGAAAAAATGGTTTTAAAAGTAAAAAAAAAAGTTGGCCACACCTACTCAGTCATATTACACACACACACACCACCAAGCCACGCCCACAGAACCGGTCGTAACAAATTTTACATTTCACCACTGATTGGGAATGCAATTTGTGCAAAGCTGGGATAAATTGCTGGTAAAAACTTGCAAACTCCAGGAAGCTTTGTAGTTGTTTGCGGGTGTGGTGGGGGGAGCCCAGTTGATCACTGCTTGCACTTTCCCTGGGTCCATTTCCATGCCCTCGTGGGAAATCCTATATCCCAGGTAGTCAATTCTATCTTTGTGGAATTCACATTTGGAAAGTTTTGCATAAAGTGTTAAAAGCTGTTTTCCATTTGTCCCCTTCCCTAGTCGTGATTTGGCAATAAGGCTCTTTAAAGTTTTGGAAAAAAAAATCATTTGGAAAGGTGGGTTAACATGTCTTTCATGAGAGGGAGGGGTGTTCAAATTTCTATAATCCACACAGGTGCAAAGACCTATCTTTCTTCTCTCGGAATAGTATCGGGGTGGCAATTTTTGGTTGCGTGGGTACGATGAAACCTCTCACCAGGTTTTTATCTTTTTTATTTTTGAGTATAATAGTCCCATCTTCCATTAAACAGTGTATCGTTTGGATACATGTATCTTTGTGCAGTAATGATCAAAATTTACAACAGTATCCATTACATAAATATTACTTCTTTAATTTTACAATATTAACATTTGAACATTATAAACATATTCACTTCTCCCTTTTGACATATCTTCTAATAAGAATATAATAATATTAAACATAATAATCCTAATAGTCATAAAAATAATAATAAACATAGTGTTTATGTCTCTCTCCTAACATATTTCTATATTTCGCTGATCTTTTTTGGTTTCCCTATTTTTAACTTCCGTTTTTATTCTCTAACCATTCAGTTTGTTCCTTCTCCTTAATTGCAAGTGTTAATCTATTCATTTCTGCACATTCTAATATTTTCCTGATCACATTCTCATCAGTAGGGATCTCTTCACTTTTCCAGTTTTGTGCAAATACAATTCTAGCTGCAGTTCATACATGAATAATTAGATACACATTCCCCTTATTATATGTTTCAGGTAAAATCCCCAACAAAAATATTTCTGGTTTTAAATCAATGTGTTGTTTTATCATCTTTTCCAGCCATGTATATATTTTTGTCCAGTATTTTTTTGCTTCTACACATGTCCACCACATATGATAATAAGACCCAGGTATCTGGAGACTTCCGGTTGTACTGCCGGTGCCTTCAGAAGTCTGGTCCGATAGCTCTGTGGCCGGCTCTAACCTCTCCTTATCAGAGGGCCAAACTGGAACCATAGCCACCCCAGAGGGGTGGCAAAGCAAAGGGGGATCGCCTAGCAGGAAGAGGGGAGCTGCATCTCCCTTCCCTCAGGAAAGCCCCCTCAGCTGACAACGAGGAGCAGCAGCAGCAAACATGGCTGCCACAAAACCAAAGACAACCTGAATGCACAAGACTGTGCAGGAAAGGAGAAAGTGAGTGGCGTGTGATCAGGGTAAGAGAATATTTTCCATTGAAAGTGACCCCAGTAAATTTATGGGTGAAGCATATCTGAACTATTAGCGGCGAAATAAGCACATTAAAGGAAAAAAATATAGAATATTGAAGAAGAGAAACTTTTTAAAGAAAATTAAGGAAAAGAAAATGGAACTCTCAAAGTGAAGGCGTGGGATTGAAAAGGTATTTCAAAAAATACTGGAATTCGATTTGGAGCTTGTTTTTTATTACTACTAATTTTGCCCACATACTGGATTTATAATTTAAAACAATTAAAATCGGATTATCAGCATTTCGCAGAGAACTAGCAGTAAGTTGAAGTTTGAGCGCCATCTGCTGCTAAAAGGAGGACTATGCAATTGTGGGATCTTCCACATTTGTTGGATTATAGGTATTTACCTTAAAATTATTGGAGACTTATACAATAAACAAGACATTTAGCCAAGTGACCCCTGAATATTGTTGAGTAAATAAAAGTGACTGGAAGAGGCGTGGATAACCCCCTGGTTTCTTTTCTTAAATTGGATGGAGATACTGAAATGGAGTTGATGTACCAAGACATTAAGGAGTGTATAAAAGAACAATGTAAGGAGATGATGGAAATAGTTGGATGTATAGATCATATAGACCAAAAATTGGAAAACATAATGCAAGGAATAACAAGTAAAGACCAGGATAAAGAGAAAAGAATGGAACTAATAGAAGGAGCAGAGAAGACAGCAGAATTGGGAAACCAACAAGAAGAAGACAACAACAAAAAATATTATCTAAATTGATAATGAATGGGGGATTAAAAGATAAGAAAAGGAAATGGGAGAAACAGGGAGATAGCTGGGGAGAAGAAAAAGGGGTTGGAATAGATAGCTGGAGAACTAGATGGTGGGGAAAAAAGGCCAGGGGAGAGAAAGCTAGAGGGTATAGTCAAAAAATAGATTTAAGAGTAGATGAAATAAAAGATTTAAAAGAAGGGTATGGGAGACAACAACAACAAAAAAAAGGAGACTAAAAATTAGGATGCAGGTGAAAAATGTGTGATAAAGGAAAAATAAAAGGAATGTAAAGCAAAATATTTTATGAAAGTATTTAAATAACGTGTATGAATATTAGAACTAAATAAGTTGGATAAACTGCATTGTATGTAGTATAAGAGATGAAAATTATTTTTGAATATATATCAGTAATGTAATGTATATTATTATTAGAATTACATAGATTGGAAAATTATGTAAATTAGATAAATAGATCTTGTATAAGGGTGTTATTAAATATGTATAAAAATGTCAGTAATAGTGGAAAGCTAGAATTAAGTAATTTGGAAAAACATCAATATGAATGGATATATTTTATATGCTTAAATGATTATGATTGATGCTAGAAGTGTATACTGAAATATTGAATAAGAAGAATAAAGAAAGAAAGGACCACGTCTGACTACTAGAGTGAGAGGTGGGGGGGGAGAAAAAAAGGGCTAAAATAGAGGTAGAAATAAGGGGGGAAATAGTAAAAATAGATATTAAGATGATACAACGTACGGAAGAACTATGAGAAGGTTTAGAACTGAAGGACGATAGTAGAAGTTATGTGTTAGCAAAATTAAAGCTGAAAATGAAATGTACTTATTAGGAATAATATTGTTATGTTTATTTATATTGAGATGTATGATATCCAGGTATCTAACCATTCACGCAATGAGATGTATAAAAAAATAAAAAACTTCAAAAAAAGAAGAACCAGGTATCTGGTGGCACTTCCATCATTTAGTTGACTTATCTTTAAACATCTTTGCCAACTTCGCCAGTGCAAAATGCAATCTATAAAACATCTTATACAAATTTTCTTTATATGCAGTTGACATTGGGTTTTTTTTCTTTTTTTTCCCCAAGTTTTTTATTTTTAAAAACATATCAATGTGTGAACAGTTTGGCAGCTGAGTGTCTTATATTTTGGTACAAATAGAACAATATTGATCACATTTATCACATTTAACAACTTATATAGTTCTGATAATACACATGTTTATCTTAAATTAAAGTCTTTCATTATTTAGTTATTCAAAATTTCAATATATTACTTTTATGCCAATCACCATATTCTGAATGTCATACCATTTAATACAAATAAAGTATTGATCATATTTATTACATTTAGCAAGCTTATATAATTCTAATAATAGCAACATAAATTATGTTAGTCTTCCATTATTTAGTTATTCAAACTATAATCCTTCATTATTTAGTTATTCAGTATTGCAATATGTTACTTTTATGCCAATCACCATATCCTGCATGTCTTACATTTTAATGCTGATAAAATATTATCAGATAAAATAGTATAAATATTTGTTTCATTTAACACTTATATAATTCTAATAATAATACACATATTTATGTTAAATTATAGTCTTTCATTTTCAATGTATTATTTTTATGTCAATCAATTCTAATAATAATACAAACATTTATGTTAAATTATAATCTTCCATTATTTGCTTATTCAATTTATAATCCTTTTTATTTGACTATTCAATATTTCAATATGTTATTTTCATGTCAATCACCATATGCTACATGTCATACATTTTAATACAGATAATTATAATCATATTTGTTACATTTGGCAAGCATGGACATATTCATGTTGGATTGTAATCTTTCATTATTTGTTTATTCAGTAGTTCAATATATTATTTTTATGCCAGTCACCATATTACTTTAACATACTTGATAAAACCATCATTCAAGTTTAATTTCCCGTCTTATTACTTCTTATTATATAAAAATGTGTATTTTATTAATCCCCTTCCCTCTAGTTTCCATCCCTATTCTAACTTTTGATTATTCCATTACTATATTTAATCATATTCCCTTTCTAGCTATCGTCCCGCTTCAAAGCTTTAATTGTTTGTTTCTTAGCTTGCCTCCCATATTCCTCTCTTGGATCTTTATTTCTATCTACTTCCACATCTTGACTACTCATTTTAAACATGTCTCCCTTCTCTGCCCTTTTCCATTGTCTAGCTTTCAAAATATCTACTCTTGCCCCTATCTCTCTTCCAGAAAAATCTTCCTGGTTCTCCGGTTACTTTTTTAATTCCCTTAGAATATTCTCCCTTTGGCTTATTGCATCAATCCTTATTATTTTTGCTTTTATCTCCTTCTTATCATCTTGTTTCATTTGTTTTGTCTGTTCCATTTTTATCTACTCTTTCATTTGGCTCCTCCTCTTCCTGGGCATCTTGATCACTCATTATCCTTTGTATTATATTTCCCAGCTTTTCATCTATGCTCTCGATTCGGTTCATCAGTATCTCCCATGTATTTTGAATTAATGATGCCATATCTTCCCAAATTCCACTAATTTCTTCTTAATGAAGCATCTCGTTAAATTTCATTGTGTCCCTCTTTTGGCCAATAATCCAAAAACCATATATTCAAACCTAAAGTCACTTCTCAAAAAATTCAATATTATTAATTATTTGTATCGCACAATTGATCAACCTGTTCTTCTAGATAATCCCATAAGTTTTCCAGAACCTCCTTAAGTCCCTCTATAGCTTCTGTCTTGTGTTGTAATCTTCAGGGGTCATTTTAATGATCATGTCTTTTTTATTCTCACATTTAAGTCTCCAGTAATCAAGTATTTCCAAGATTTTGGGAATGTGTTATACTTCCTTTTGTTAGCAGGTGGTACTCTTAGATTAGATTTCAATGTTAACCAATTTTAATGTTAATTTTTAAAGTAGATAATTCCAGTATTTCAAAGTGCCTATCCAAAACAACGCCTGTCCAATTTAAAAGTCCAATTTTCTGTATTTTTAACTATTTTTTGCCTTTTCCCCTTTAATTCTTTTTCCTTCAGTTTTGAATTTTTCCTCAGAGTGTTAAGTTGCTGCTGATTTTAAAATAGTTATGAGCCTCGACTTCCGGCGGCAACGTCACTGTGTTAGGGACGAAGGGAACGGATCTCCGCTCTCCAAGTCCCTAATATCTTCGATTTAGGAGCCGATTTAGGAGCCGATTTCCCCTTAGAAAAAAGGGGAATTTCCGAGGACCTCGGGGAGGACAGCAATCCCTCCGAAGGTTCAGGAAACCCCCCTTAATCCTGATCGAGGAAGAACCAGCCATCCCAGCTGGCCAGAAACATTGACAGCTGACTAAGTGGGAAGCGAAAATCAAATAAAAGAAGACATCGGTGGAAAGATCGAAAGGAAAAAAAGAACGCAAAAGGTACACTTACAATCCATAACTTGGGGATTAAAGGCGGGAGAAAGTAAACTCCAATTAAGAAGCGAAATATAGCTAAACAAGCGGTGACTGAACACTAACTGGAGACGGAACCCATTTTGAAAGTGACAGCGCATAAATTAACAACCAGCAAAATTGGAGGAAATCCAGAGGAAACCCAGAAGGAAAAAGTAAACCCGGAGAAAATTTGGATTGTGGATAATTTGCTACAGAGGAGAGACGGAATTTGAGGAGAGAAAGGGAGTATTCTGACAGACTTTGCCCTTTGTGGAGGCGGTGACAGGGCAATCAACAAGTAGCCGATACCGAAAGAAAAAGCAGAGGAAAATAAACCAAAACTCCGTTTAAAGTGGCAGTTTCAGATTTTAGGAACTAAACTAACTTAAACGTGATATTTCCCTTTGGACTTTTGGACACTGCATATTTGGAAATCAGGACGAGATTTGGACAACATTTAGATATTTGGATTTGGATTAGGATCTTTTGAAAGACACTCAGAATTTGACGGACTTTTAACTTAAAAGACATTGGGACACCAGACTTGCGAAGTAAATAGTAGAGACAATAAACAAGAAGGATACAAATTTGGGGGAAAAAGAAGAGAGTGACCTAGATGAAGAAGAATCAACTGTGAAGTATAATTAATAGCAATCAAGTTTGATAACGAATTAAGTGATTAAAAAGTATAAAAAGTATTAACAATAAATGTACTGTTTTTGAAATTTCATATATAACTTATCTTAGTTTTATATTTACTTAGGAAATTATTTTGGTATTTAATTATCATATTGTTTCGTATGTTTAGATTTGAAGATTCTTATTAGACAGATTAAGTAAATTAAGGATTGTAATTAAGAGTAATTGATATCTATAAATAGTAATTAATAACAAACTTAAATAAGATAGCAAGTAATTAATTATAAGGACAATTAATTGATGAATTGCTGAAGCATTAGACTTTTCCCTCATCCCCTCCCCTATACTCTCCTCTTATTTTTTTTACTTTTTTTGTGATAATAGAGGCTAAGTAGTCATTAAGATTTGATGAATTTTGCAAAATATTGAAAAGTGAAAGATTGAATTTATAGATAAATTTATATATAGACAGTGACTGTGTGATAAGGAAATTTATCCTAATTGTTTATTTCCTTGGGATTACTGAAAGTTATAAATTGAATATAAAGATCAATAGAGATATAACAGCCCAAATAGTAATCAGTATATGAAACTCTGGGAGAAGATAACACAAGAAATACTAATGGCAACCACGGGCTCAACAACAATCACTAAGTCAAGCAAGAAAATACCACCAAACCAGATGATACTGACGGCCTCTCCAGCACAACAAAAATCAGTCGAAACCATGGAAAAGGATAAGGCAACCCCTACTCTTAGCATGCAAAACATCCACTCCATACTAACGATGATCCAGGAAGGAAGGAATAGAATGCAGGAGAGCATAGTCCACAATCATGAAGAGACAAGGAAAAACCACGAGGAACTTAGGATGGATGTGGGGGATATAAAAGATAATATTAGGAACATGGATGAGAAGATAGGAAAGATACAACAGAACATAGAGAAAAACGAGCAGAGGATTCATAAGGTAGAGGAGAGAATAGAGTATACGGATAAGAGAATGGAGAGGATGGAATACAACCAAGCGGCCACAAATAAGGAACTGGAGGACTCGTTATCATATCTCGAGATGGAGAAGGCATCCTTCTATTTAAGGTTTCAAAATGTAGAAGAGCAAAAGGAAGAGGACCTAGGAGAAATCATGACTTGAGATACTTTCAGAAGTGACCCAGAGGGACAAAGAAGAGATACAAAGTGGAATAGATGAAATCTATAGAGTTCATATGAACTACGCTCGGAGAAACAAGTTACCCAAGGAAATACATATCAGGTTCACAAAAAAATCCATAAAAGAAGAGGTCTATAGGAAGATGAGAGAGGACATAACCATGTATAGGGGGAAAGAAATTTTAACCCTCAACAGATACCAAAAAGGACAAGGGACCAAAGAAGGAACTACAACTTCCTAACAGCCCAGTTGAATAAATTTAAAATAAAATTCCGCTGGCTAATACCGGAGGGTCTACTAATCTCCTGGGAAGACAAAAAATATAGAATTGACAACTTAGAAAAAGCACCGGATTTTTTCGATCAGCACTTCGTACTGGAGGAGGAGCAGGAGAGTAGACAGGAACTCAAGAGGCAAGAGGAACAGCGGACAGAAAAAGAAGATAAAGATCAAGAAGAGAGAAGAATGGATAAAGAAAGAATGGAGAGAGAGGGAGCGAGGACTTCCGGTGGGACTGCAACATCGCCGGACGCTTCTTTTTGAAGCGCCAGCCCAGGGCTTCGTAGAACCGCAAGAACAGCGACTATCGGCTGTCTTGCGGTTTGAAAACTTTCCCCCTGGTATGAGGGGGGGAAAGTGAGTAGACGGGTGGGGTAGAGCTCCCTGAGAGTGCCAGATTTTACCCATAACCTGGCGCTCGAAGATGAGAGCTCCCCGTTAAGCCTGTCAGTACTCCGGACCCTGGATGTCTCTGCTTTGCAGAGCTAAATGTCGTTACCATCCCAGCAACCAATTTTAAACAAATACTTCTTGAATCAAGCTGGCGGAGCACAAGTTGCACGAATGAAACAGCAAGTTTTTTTTTCTTTTTTTTTAACTCCAAGGATTTACTTTCTTTAAAAGATTTTCCCTAAGTGGAAATTGAAAGCAAGATGGCGTTTGAGTTTCAACAGGGCGTGAAGAAGTGAAAGTTAAAAGTAATTATTGACAAGCCCCTGTTTGAAACGTAAAACTCCTTTTTGAAAAGTGGATGAAATAAGAAAGGATGTAATAATAATAATTCAAGCAGCAATACAAATTACAAATTGTAAAGGGTCTTTTTTTTTCTTCTTGAAACTCTTTTTTTTCCTTTTTTTCTGTCCTTCTGGAAGGGAAGGAAGAAGGGGGGCAAGATGGCTGGTCTTTTTGAAAGCAAAGAAAGCAAAGGAGGGTTAATTAACCCTCAATGGTCTGACTTTGAGGAAGCTTTGAGCTCAATTACCTCTGCTTTATTGAAAAGAATTGATACTATATTTCAAGCTTCTCAAGCTGGAAACAATGAAATACATGGAAATACTGAGTTGCAATCTAGCAGTGGGGGATTGAATGAAGAGTTGCGAGATGTAAAAAAACAACAACAGATCATAGCAGTTTTTACTGAGGAGAGAAAGATGAATGCTGAGCAGAACAAGGAGCAAGAAATTTTGGAAGCTGATGAAATTTTGATTACACGAATTTTTTTTTATAAAACTCAATTTGCATTTAAAGAGCTGTTTCCAGAAGAAGCTACATTTCTGCAAAAATTTTATAATATGCAATCCCAAAAACCGCAAAATTTTACTGGAGTTAAAAAAGGCAGAGGGATCAAAGTTAAGAAGAAAGTTCGTAAAAAGGAAAAGAAGAAAGACTGGAGAAATGGAAAATAACCCTGCTTGATGAGATGATGGTCCTTAAAAAGTATTGTTTAACTGTTTAAAGATTTTGAATTTTTGGAAAAAAAAAAAAAAGCAGACAGCAGTTTAATGCCAGTTAACTAAATGATGAGCGACGATGAGGAGGCAATCTACAGCTGTATTGGAATATTTTGAGAAGAATAAACAGATCACAGCAATGCTGGTGTGTTGGGCTGTGAAATATGCCCTGACTTGAATGATTTGGAATATTTTATTAAGGACTGTAATAAATCTGGATCTAACTGTAATCGCAGAAGTTTTATTGAATATAGTAAATTGGAGTTTCCTGTTTGATGGTAATAAATATAAGGCAAAAGGACTATGGACCTAGAGCAGTTGCAGGTGATCTGGTGGTTTCCCTAATACGTCTGATGAATTTACTAATCTAGTTTTTGACTGGATTTGATGGATACTATTTCAAATATAATTATAAAGTCACTCGGGGTTTTTTTTTATAAAGAAGCAATTTTTTATTTAGGTGGGTAGACGCAAATGAAGATATTCTATATGCTGTTGGAAGATGTGAAGACAAGAAGATTAGCAACTGGTTTAATCTAGTATGAAGAATTTAAATGTTTGATATAGTTATTAAATGACGTTTTATCTGTATTTTTTTTTTATTGAAAAAGTTTTTTAATAAAATTTTTACATACATTTTCTCCCCCCTCCCCAACCACCCCCCGGACTTCCCAGAGCAAATACAAGTACATGATAAAATACAGCTCAAATTCTCTAAGTTAAACTCCATTTCACACTTATCATAATCCTAATCATTAAACAAGTAAATAAAAGGAAAGCAAGTCTTCTTTTCTTCTCATTCCATCTAATTCGACAGAATTAGTCTCCATGTATCCATTTATGGTTACAGCAGTTAATAAAACAATTAAATATTACGTAATCACACCTATCATTACTCAGTATAACTAATTAATACTTAGCAAATTATTAAGTCTATACAATTTAACAAGATATTTTGTAACTTCTTTCATTTAAAACAGAGAAAGAAAACCCAACAACAAAGAAAAATAAAAAACCCTCAGTCAAAAAAAACCCCCAAATTTAAAATGGAATACTATATAAAATCTTCTGTCCTCCATTTTTGAACCATCAAGGTCCATTTATAGTTAAAACACTTAAAACAATAATAATAAAATTTTTAGTCAAAAAAAAATATAACAATCAAACCTCTTATAAATTTATCAATACAGATAAAACATCATTTAATAACTATATCAAACATTTTAATTCTTCATACTAGATTAAACCAGTTGCTAATCTTCTTGTCTTCACATCTTCCACCATATAGAATATCTTCATCATTTGCATCTACCCACCTAAATAGTAAATAGTTTTTTTTATAAAGAAGCAATTTACTATTTAGACATTTTATCTGTATTGATAAATTAATAAGAGGTTTGATTGTTATATAATTTTTTTAATTAAAAAATTATTATTATTTTTTATTAAGTGTTTTAACTATAATTGGACCTTGATGGTTTAAAAGTGGAGGATGGAAGACTTTATATAGTATTTTATTTTAAATTTGGGTTTTTTTGAATGAGGGTTTCTTTTTTTCCCCTTTTTTTTTGTTGTTGGGTTTTTTTTCTTTGTTTTAAATGAAAGAAGTTATAAAATATCTTGTTAAATTGTATAGACTTAATAACTTGTTAAGTATTAATTAGCTATATTGAGTAATGATAGGTTTGATTAGGTAATACTTAATTGTTTTATAAACTGCTGTAATTATAAATGGAGATTAATTCTGTTGAATTAGATGGAATAAGAAGAAAGAAGACTTGCTTTCCTTTTATCTACTTGTTTAATGATTATGATTATGATAAGTGTGAAATGGAGTTTAATTTAGAGAATTTGAGCTGTATTTTATCTTGTATTTGCTCTGGGAAGTTGGGGGGGTGGTTGGGGAGGGGGGAGAAAATGTATGTAAAACTTTTAAAACTTTTTCAATAAAAAAAAAGGGGCTCAGCAGGAGGGTTGCGGTCTCTCCTGCAACCTCTCAGAGTGTCCCTCCTTAGCTTTGTCACCCCTATAAGGTGGCTTTGGCTCGTTTCTGAGCCCACAAACAGGGAGAAGACAACCCAGGAATGGAGAGCTTCATTTCTTGTGACTGGTAGTGCCGCGACATCAGCCGGAAGTTGACATTGTTAATTTATAGTTCCTGTCCCACAGTTTTTGCCATTTATCTATTTCTATTGTGTAACCAAAGTTTTTTGCCCGTGCTATCATTGTCTCCTTCACTTGTTCATCTTCCAATTTGGTGCCCAGTAGATAGCTATACATTTTCTTTATCAATCTTTCTTCTGTCCCTGTTAATAGCTTGTCTAATTCTGTTAGTTTTTAATAGCAATCATATAGCAGTGATGGCGAACCTTTTCGGGACCAAGTGCCCAAACCTGAACATGCATTTGCATGCACATGTGCGTGCCAGAATGCTGGAAATCCAAAGGCCAGCTGGCCAGTGCACATGTGCGTGCCGGCACCTGGTCTTCAGGTTTCTGGTGCACACATGCGCAGCAGCCAGCTGGTCTTCTCATGTGCGCGCTGGAGCATGAGATGTGCAGTAACTGGCCAGCTGGTCTTCGAGTTTCTGGCACTCCAGAAACCAGAAAAGCAACTGGTGATGGCGCACATGCCCACAGAGAGGGCTTTGCGTGCCATCTCTGGCATGCGTGCCATAGGTTCGCCATCATGGCCATATAGTTTAGCATCTTTCTCATAACTAGAATATATCTGTATTTGTGAGTACCATGCCATATCGATCCCTTGATCACTCAATTCTTGTTTAGTTTTGAGCACCCCCTTTTCATTCAAGATATCTTTATATCTAACAATATTTCCCATGTTAATAACATTTGGGTGAATCAATGCTTCCATCATTGAAAGCCAAACTGGTGTCCTCAAGTAATTTTGCTCTCTGATTTTCTCCCGTACTAACAATAGTGCGTTCCTAACGTAATGTCTTTGAAAGTAACCATGTATCTTACTTTTCCCATACCATAAGAACGCATGCCAACCCAATTGCAAATCATGTCCCTCCAAAGTCAAGTCTCAGTATAATTCATTATTTCATCCAAGTTAATACCTCAGCCTGATAGTACAATTCCCAATTTGGTAATCCAAAACCTCCTCTAGTTTGTTGCAAAACATCTGACCAGCACACAAGTGAATGAACTTCAGCAGGATTCAATTATATATAAGAAACTTCTTTTTATTTATTTATTGATTGATTGATTGATTGGACTTATATGCCACCCTTTTTCCACAAAGACTCAGGGCGGCTCACAGCAATAAGCAACAAGAAGTCCAAATTAAAATTCAAACAATAAAAGAATCTAAAATTCCCATTAAAACCCCTTCAGTCCAGGCCACCCTGGTGAAACAACCATGTTTTAAGGTCACGGCGGAAAGAGCGAAGGTCGGGGGCCACCCGGAACTCCAAGGGAAGCTTATCCCAGAGGATAGGTGCGCCCTCAGAGAAGGCTCACTCTCTAGGGGCCGTCAGCCGACATTGTTTGGCCGACGGAACTCCAAGTAGGCCCTCTCTCTGTGGGCTATGGGGAGCTGTTGCTGGCTGCAGGTGATCCGCCAGATACCCCGGGCCTAAGCCATGTAGGGCTTTATAGGTAATCACCAACACCTTGAACCTTTATATACAATACCATACAGCAGAATTCAGCATACAAATCAGGAACACAGAAGCAATATTTGTAGAAGCAAGTCATTTTAGAGTAGAGAGATACAGAGGATATATATTGTACAGAGGCACCATTTACAGAGGCCAAACCAATTTTTATATACAGTTCAGTAAATCTAAGCCATGCCCAAAGTCCAAACTGTCTCTTATGGTCCCATACAAACAAATACAATGTTTCATTTTCCAAACAGTCCCCATTGGCTGATCTCTTACCATGTCTATTCCAGTCCATGAACATTCATACTCCGACATTCAATACAGATATCCGTCTATGTTTTTTTATCTGTTGTAAATCAGTCTTCTTTCGGTATGAGAGTAATATGTGCTTCCATCCATGAATTTGGTACTTTCGCTTCTAACAATAGTTCATTAAATTATTCCAACATTAGTATACTTAAAGTGTTTTGTAAGTCTTTGTAGAGTTCTGCTGGTAGACCATCCGGACCTGGTGTTTTCCTGTTCTTTTGTCTCTTAATTGCTTCTGTTAATTCCATCATTGTTATGTGTTCATCTAACATAGCTTTCACTGCTTCAAGTACTTTAGGTAATTCCGTTTTTTCTAAATATTGTTTTATTTTATCTTTTGAAATTGTCTCTGCTGTCATCCATATCATATCTATTCTTGACCAAGACATATGTCTGTTTGAATAAAATGAACATTGAACATTGATTTTCCTTAGGATGAATCTCTTGCCCTACATCTTGAATACCTAGTTCTGCTGCCATTTTGAAGAAAGCTTTTGGAAGTGTTTTCCTAGCTTTATTATTTACTTTTCTAGTTTTATAGTCTAATTCTGCATTCACAATTGAATTAAAATCTCCTACTATACATATATTTTCATACTTCAATTATTTTCTTATAAAGTTTACCATAAAAGTCCTCTTGATTGGTATTTGGTGCATACATTGCTACCAAAAGTATCTGTTTATAATTTATTGTTATCTCCACCATCAAAATACTCCCTCATCTGTAAAAATTTTCTTGACATTATTGTTTCTTTTACATAAAGAGCTGTTCCTCTCTTCTTTTGTTGTGATAAAGAAAATAAATAACTTCCCAATTTTAGGAAGTAAATAAGTATCCAATATTGGAAATAAGTATCCAATATTTTCTTGTGTTGTTTTTTATTATGAACTTCTTGTAAACAAATTATATCCAACTTTAATTTTTCCAATTTACTGAAAGTCCTATTTCCTGACTCGCTGCTCAGACATTCCTCTGGATGGGTAGTCTACTCCTTGATTGGTTGTACTGAGTGCCAATCATTTCCTCTGAAGCTGGTCAGGCTGTCCTTCCTGTTTCCCAGCAGTCTTTTTCACTCAGTTGATGGTTTCACACTTGAGTGCCTTTCTCTACAAATTTTTTTCTAAATTGTTTAGTTTATTTCTTTTTTAAAATTTAAAAATATAGTTTCTTTTTCTTCTGGGAGGACTGCGCATCGTGGGAGATCTTTTCTTTCGGCTGGGCTCGTGAGTAGGCATTTCGGGGCTCCGATCGCCACTCGGTGCTTTTCTGGGCAGTTAGCTTCGGCTACCTTGCCGGGAGCCCAATTACTCAGCTAATTATGGGCCATGGGCGTAGCATTGCTGGTACAGCTATTTAGTCTTGCCACGCAGTCCTCTCCGGCATTCTAAGCAGCCGTGAAGTCCCTGCCAGCTGGCATACTTCTTTCAAGCGGGAAGTGCCTCGCGGAGGCTGCGGGATCCCGCCCCCACTTATTGCGGCGTTTTTCTTTGAGCCTCCTGGTGTGAAGTGCAGAGAGGCTTGCAGCCGCCATTTTAGCGCCACCATTTTTTTTTGTTTGTGTGGCCTTTTTTCACCGTTGTCTCCAGTGGGGGATCATCTTAGTTTGGCTGAATCTACAAGTTGGGATGCTGTCCGCTTTACCTGCTCATCATTTTGCCACGAATCCCGACATCAGTGCTCAAGAGAGGGAAGTAATTTACTGAATTTCTACTTCGTTGATTGCTAGATTTTTCAAAAAAAAAAAAAAAAAAAGGAAGGAGAGGAGAGTTGGCGGTAGTTCGTCTGTATATATTTCTACCATCTACCTCAAATTGATTCTATTAAATTTCATTACATTTCATTAAAAAAAAAAAATTAAAAAAAGAAAAAACCTGCAAAAACATTTTAATAATAAAAAGAGGGAGAATAGAAGAGAAGGTGGACTGTGAATTTATTGTATATACATCCATTCTTCAATTATCGGAATTTCTCCTTTTCTAGTGTAAATATATATATATAAATATGTCTGATGTGGAACTGTCCTCTGATCTGGAGCAGGATCCTTCCCCTAGCCCTACCCCCTCTTCCAGAGGGTCAAAAGGAAAAAAAGTCTAAGGCCTCTAAAGCCAAACCCATGCCTGCCACTGATAAATATGCCTTGAGGAGGCACAATGCTTTAGAACGCGTTTTTTCTAAGGCTCAAAAGGATGCTCAAGTTCCTCTTTTGCCTGAGATCATTGTGCAGGCCCCTGGGGCCCAGGGCGGGTCCAGACAAGTTGCTCCTCCTGAAGGTGGCCAAGGTGAGGACTCTCACTGCGAAGGGCTCCAGCTTCTCAAGATGCAGTTCTCCTGCCTAGGGAACATTCCTGTACTTCCGTTGCAGCTAGCCATGTGTCTCCACAGCCTCGTTCTGTGCCAGAAGCCACTTTTACAGCTGCCGGGCTTCGCCCTGAGGAAGGTCAAGCGCCCTCTCAATTCATGGACTTTAATGCATTGGTATCTCAAGCTATTTCTCGTATTTTCCAGATTGGCTTACAGCAGACTGGATATATGCTTCCCCCTGAGTACATCACTAATGTTCCTTGTCAGTTACCTGCAGCTCAGATGCAGCACACGCCTTCTTCTGCTTCGTGTGAACCAATGGTGGAGCATGCTTGAGAGGAGGAGTTTCTAGATGATTACGAGTTGTCAGGGGATGAAGAGGAGTTGCCGGATAAGCCGGCTTTTCCAGGCTTGTTTAAGCTATCTTTGTTCAAGCAGCTCTTGCGTAAGGCTAAGGCTGCTACCAATCTGGGGGAAGGCCTGGATCAACCGTCTACATCTCAAGCTCAGACTAACATTAGTGATAATTTGTTTCTCTTGCCTAAAGCCGATTGTGATTTTGTACCTTGTCCAGATCTCTTTGCTCAGGTCATCCAGGAGCATCATGCCGTGGGAGCATCCCACTTCACTCAATGGTCCGAATTCCTTTGACAAGAAGCTCTATTGTTCGGCTCTGGAGCTGGATGCCTTACTGCAATTGCCATCTGTAGATGAACCTGTGGCTGGACTTACTTCATCTTCAGTGCTCGTCGGAGAGGTTGGTGATGGTTTAAAATTTGAGGATAAGAGGGCGGAGATGGCCTTTCGAAAGACTCACCAGACTTCAGCCTGGGCAATTCGAGCGGTGACCTCGGCCTCTTTTTTCAATAGAGTGTCTCTAGTTTGGCTGCGACAATTGAGGGATAGATTGCCCCCGGACAATGCTCGGCTTCAACAGGATATGACAAAGCTCGTTGCAGCAGCCAAATATTCGGTGGACGCTTCGCTTGACGCTGCCAAGTTCGCCTCTCGGGCCTTGGCCTCCACTGTTTCTTCCCGTCGGCTACTTTGGTTACACAATTGGAGGGCTGACATGAAGTCGAAGTGGCACCTTACTGCAGCTCCCTATAAAAGCCCTGCTCTTTTGGCGCATCCCTAGACTCTGTTCTTGTGGAAAACAGGGACAAGAAGAAAGTCTTACCTTCCTCTGGCAGGTGTCCAGATCGAAGATACTATCCTTACCTGAGGCAGCCCTTTCGGAGTGACCAAGGAACCGGCGGTTCCTCTTACTATCGATCCACCTCTTACACCTACCAGCCAGCGTCGGATCGGGCCTCCTTTCGGGACCGAGGTAGACGTCAGTCCAGTTTCCGCCGTCCCTTCCGAGTGGCTTCATCCTGCTACTCTCGCCGAGGCAAGTGACTCGCAGCCTCGGATTCCCATTGGAGGAAAGCTGCAATCGTTCTACCACCAGTGGGAAGTCACCACCTCAGATGCATGGATCATATGCACAGTCTCCAGCGGCCTGTCTCTAGAGTTTCTTTCCAACCCCCCAACCTTTTTCTTGCAGCGCCCATGGCCTTCTCAACCAGCCAAGCGTCACCCACTGGACCTGGAGATCCAACATCTTCTCCAAATAGAGGCCATAGAGAGGGTTCCAAAGGACCAGGTCGGGACCAGTTTTTACTCGACCCTCTTTCTGGTTCCAAAATCATCAGGGAGTTGGAGGGGTATTCTCAACTTGAAACGTCTCAACACTCATTTGGTATATCACCGCTTCAAAATGCACTCCCTCAAGTCTCTTCTGGGTTGCATCGACAAGGAGACTTTATGCAGTCAATAGACCTGAAAGAAGCCTATCTTCATGTGCCCGTCCACCCGGCTCACAGACAGTTCCTGAGATTCGCCTTCGACAACGGCCATTTTCAGTACAGGGCAATGCTGTTTGGCTTCTCTTCAGCGCCGCGCACCTTCACAAAGATTCTGGCAGCTCTAGCAGCATCCCTCCGAGAGGTGCCGGTTCGCCTGGTTTGCTATCTAGATGACATCTTGATTCTATCATCCTCAACATCTTGGACAGACACAGGGTCATTCAGACTCTGCAAAACCATGGGTTTACTCTGAACATGGACAAGAACCACTTGTGCCTCACTACCAGGATCTTGCACCTGGGAGCGGTCATAGACTCTGGTCAAGGTCGGGTTTTCCTGTCTCTCGACCGTCAATCCAGCATTCGGGACCTGGTCACACGAGTCTTAACTCTCAAGAAGTCTCCTTTGTTTCTCCTGTCCCAGCTTCTGGGGAAACTCATATCCTGCATTGGCATAGTGCCGTGAGCCCGTTTCCACCTGCAACTCCTGCAGTGGTTCCTCCTTTCCTTTCAACGTCAGAGAAGGGGGGAATCCCTCTCGAAGGTCAAGGTACCGGCTCAAGTGCGTCTTTCACTCCGTTGGTGGCTGTCTCCAGTTCTTGGACAGGGATCTCCTTTCCTGGAGCAGGAGCGGATCATCTTGACCACAGATGCCAGTCTTCGCAGGTGGGGAGCCCATCTTCAATCTCATCTCGCATAGGGCACCTGGTCCACAGCAGAGTCACTCCACAGCATCAACTGGTTGGAGCTGCGGGCGGTGCGTCTAGCGCTGGTTCATTTTCATCATCTGATTCTCCACCAGCATGTTCTCATATTGATGGACAACACCACCACGAAGGCCCACATCAATCGACAAGGGGGCACCCGGTCTTTGTCATTGATGGAGGAGGCGGAAAGGTTGATGGCGTGGGCCGAGCGCCATGTCTTGTCCCTGATAGCTAAACACATTTCCGGCAAGATGAATTAGGAGGCAGATTGGCTCAGTCGGGGCCAGTTGGACCAGTCAGAGTGGAGACTAGATCCTTGTCTCTTCCAGGAGCTCTCTTGCCAATTTGGGAATCCGATAATAGACCTGTTTGCATCCCCAAGCAACACTCAACTGCTGAGGTTCTTCTCCCGATTTCCAATGCACGGCACAGAAGGTCACGACGCTGTTCGATCCCCGTGGCCGTGGGGTCTTCTTTACGCCTTTCCCCCAGTTCCGATCATACCCAAGGTCATTCGGAAGCTGATCAAGGAGCGGGCGGACATTCTTCTGGTGGCACCACATTGGCCTCGACGGGTGTGGCTCGCCGACCTTCTCTCCTTGTCCATCGAAGATCCGTGGCAGATCCCATCCAGCCAGATCTCTCTGTTTCAAGGCGCCATCCGACACCCAGAGCCAGAATGGCTTCAGTTGACCGTCTGGCGCTTGAGAGGATACGACTGACTAAAGGTCTTCTGTCTGGAGAGGTAATTTCTGTCATCCAAGCGGCCAGCACCCATTGACGGTCCGCATCTACAATGCCTCTTGGCGGGCCTTTGCAGATTGGTGCGTCCATCAACATGTGGACCCAACATCAGCAACTGTACCAGAAGTCTTGCAATTTCTTCATGCCAGTTTTGCCAGGGGTCTGGCTACATCTACACTCCGTCGACAGGTTGCAGCCTTGGCTACGGTGCTCTCAGGGGATAATCAACAATCCTTGTCTCATGATCCATGGATCAAGTCCTTTCTACTTGGCACATCAAATCTTCGGCCTCTGACAGTTCACCGATATCCCACCTGGGATCTCACCCTGGTTCTACAAGCTTTGACATCTGCTCCGTTTGAACCTCTCAGTACGGTCTCGCTATGTTATTTCACCTTGAAAGTTGCCTTTTTGCTGGTGATTACTTCTGCCCGTCGTGTTTCTGAGATAGCGGCCTTTTCCATCAGGAGCGATCTCTGCATAATTCACCCAGACCATGTGGTCCTGAGATTGGACCCAGCGTTTATTCCAAAGATTAATTCTCACTTTCACCCGGCGCAGGATATCATCCTTCCGAATTTTTGCCCAGACCCCAGACATCCGTCAGAGGAGCGTTGGCACACCCTGGATGTGTATAGGGCGTTAAAGAAGTATATCCGGCCTCCTTTCGTAAGACTGAGGTGCTTCTTGTGTCGTTCCTGCCTTCTTCACTTGGGCTGAAGGTTTTGTCGGCGATGGTGGGCAAATAGCTCAAGGCCTGTATTTCTAGAGCCTACGAATTGCAGGGTGATCCTGTTTCAGGTTGTATCCTACCTCATTCCACACGCAGTGCTGCCCCGTCAGCAGCCTGGGCCACACAGGCGTCCATTGATGACATTTGTCATGCAGCCACTTGGTCCTCAATTTCTTCTTTCGTTAGACATTATCGTTTAGATGTTCATGCTTCAGCGGATGCTGCTTTTGGCAGAAGGGTTTTACAAGCTGTAATTCCTGCCCAAGGCCGGGTGGAGGCTTTGATTCCCACCCAGAGGACTTAAGCTTGGGTATATGCCATCCAGGGGAATGTCTGAGCAGCAAGTCAGGAAATTGGACGTTGCTTACCTGAACGTCCCATTTATGCTCTCTGTGAAGATATTCTGGCCCGCCCGTAATCTCGCCTCTTCTGGCCTTGGGCGGGTTTTTTTCTCTTTGTCTTCCACTGCAGCTGGTGTCCTTCTCGGACTTTAGGAGTATGGAGTCATCTCGTTTGTATTGATCGCCTTCGTGAAAAAGACTGCTGGGAAACAGGAAGGACATCCTGACCAGCTTCAGAGGAAATGATTGGCACTCAGTAAAACCAATCAAGGAGTAGACTATCCATCCAAAGGAATGTCTTTGCAGTGAGCATAAATGGGACATTCAGGTAAGCAACGTCCATTTCCTTTTTATTGCAGAATTGTCCATTTATATTAATTGAGAGTAATTTTATTTCTTCTTCCATAATTTTAGTTATAGATGGGTTTTGTTCTAGTCGCTCTTATCTCTCTCGGTTCTTTTGTCTTCATTCCTTCTCTTTTTACTATTTCCTCCAGGTTTCTTTCCTCTTCTTTTTGTTGTGTATTTCTCTCTCCTGTAGCTTCCTCTTGTCGCCTATCCTCTTTTCCCTCTCTTATTCTCATTTCCTCTTGTGGTGCAAAATAGTGCTCATAAAATTGTTCTGCTTTTTCTATGAAATCCAATCTATGTCTTCGCTCTATCCAGGTCACCAATATTCCCTCTAAAATTCCCATCTAAAATTCACTCCATTTTGAGGAAATCAGAAGCGTTGCAGCTATACTGGCTGGGAAATAACAAAGCTCCTATGAGCTTTGCGAAAACCCAGCCAAACTGCTGTTGGGGGGTCTTCAGACCGGAACGTCTTGGAGGGACGGGAGAGAGTGAGAGGTGCCTCAGAAGACCAAGAGGAACAGGCAAGTTCCTCAGAAGGTTGGAGGTGGGGGAGGTGGCCATTATGACTGCTACAAGCTGGGGCAACCGGACTGCTACAAGCTGGGGCAACAATCTGAGCAGGAGTGAAGATTGAACAGAGTATGTTACCGGGTGAGTGACTGGCCAACTCACAGGTAAGAAGAAAAAAAAGTTTTAAAGCTTGAAAAAAGTCCCAACATGTAATTAGCAGCTAATTGGCACTTGGGAATTCAAGTGGGGAAAAAAAGAGGAACTTTAAAACTAAAGCCCTAAATGGAACCTTCCACCTGGATTTAAAACTGGACTTGGAAGAAATTAAAAATAAGATAAGAAAAAGAAAACAGAGAAGTATTTTTTAAACAACAAAAAGACTTAATTTGGAGAAGAGGAAGTAATTATTTTTGTGGATTTACAATTGATATTTTGTTGTCAGGGGATTTGTGAATTGGAGAGAGACATCTACTGGTGAAAAGAAAGCATTGCACCAAGTTTATTTAGACCACCATGGGAAAATACTGGACGAGTATTTGCTTAAACAGCTGGAGCACAATTTCAAAAGATGTGGAAAGAACGAAGACTGAAACTGGAAGAGTTGAAATGAATATTTGAATTGGACACTATTTGGAAAGAAAAAAGAAAAAAGAAACATTATATGGACTTGAATTTGAATCATATGCAAATGAAAATAATAAATTTAAAAATTCTTGCCCTTTAAATTGATAACATGGAGAATTGGGAGGTTGAGTATGAGAAACTAAGGGAGATGTTCCAAAAGATAAGATAAGGGAAATAAAGAAGTGGAGGGTTGGTTAGAATGCAAAAAAAAAAGGAAAGAGAAAATATGAATGAGAAGCAAGAGAAGCAAGAAGACAATATTGAAATGGAAATAATTGAAAATAAAGAAACAGATGATTACACTGGGATTGACAATGAGAGAATAAAAATGGATAAGGGGGAATATCTCTCAAAAAAGAAGAGAAGGAAATGGGGAAATATTGAGAGGGAAAATTAAAAGAGTAAAAATTAGAGAAAGGGGGCAGAAAGGGAGATATAAGAAAAAGAAGAAGAAGATAACAAAATGGGAGAAAGGGAGGAAAATATCAAGAAATGGAATTGTGGAGAGATTAAAAGAAAATGGTTAAAAGGGGATAGCAGAAAGGAAATTAAAATATTAGTATGTTGATGTAAGAGAAGGATATTAGTAGTAGAAATTGTAAAAAGTAATTTAGAAGAAATATATAGATCATTATAAAAGGGATATAAGTAAAGATGAAATGAAATGTGGGTAAGAAGCAAAAAAGAAGAAATATGCTGTTTAATGTAAAATAGATCAGTAGATGCAATGTGAAAGACAGAATGGGTTATACGTTTTGCTGTTTGAAGATGTACAGATTGGAGAGAAAAATAGTGGATGGTAAAGAAGTGTGTTTTAAAGATGGAGAAGAACAAAGGAATTAATTTAAGATGAAAAATTGAAGTGTAAAGTTGAATAAAACTGAAATGTTAGTAAACGATGTTAGTAAGAATGAAATGAAATATAAGTAAGAAGTAAAATAGAAGAAATATATTGTTAAAAGTAAAATAGATTAAGGGTTGGAAGGCTAACTTAACAAAGGTTTTGAGGTAAAAATGGAATAAGTTGAAATACTTTGTTAATAATGAAAAAGATGAGGGGAATTTTGAGAAATATATTTAATAAATGGAGGAAAAGTCGGGGTTAAGGTTAGTAAATTGAAAATGTATACAGCAATAGAGAGAGATGAAAGAAGGAGTAGAGGGATGGAAGGAAGAGAGAAGGAGAGAGAGGAATGGAAGAAAGGGAAGAGGGGAGGAAGGAAGGGAGGGGAAATAAGAGTAGAAGAGAAGGTTAGATAGGGAGAAAGAGAGAAGGAGGAGGAGAAAGGGAGGGGAAGTAGAGAAGGAGAAGGAGAGGAGGAAAGAAGAAAGTAGGAAGGATAAAAGAAGGGAGGGAGATGGAAGAGAATGAGAAGAAAGATTGCTGTACAATAAAAAAGATGAAATGGAAAAAAGGCACCCCGAACATGTGTAAATGTATTAGGATGAAGAATGAATTATTAAAAAATAAAAGAGAATAAATATGAGTAAAAATAGAGAATTTAGAACTTGAGGGCAAGTGAAGATGTTGTTTATATAAATAACCATAGAAATATTAAGATATGATCAAAAAACATGGAAAAAGAAGATTTTGGCAGAAATTGTAACTAAGTAAAATGTATTTGGATGTGATAAGTTGTATAAGATATGATTTGGCCAATACTCTGTTCATAAAATATGTGGGTGAATGTGGGGGGGGGGAATCAATAAAACTTGATTCAAAAAAATAAAAATAAAATTCACTCCATTTTTAATTTGCTGTTTTGTCAGAAATTGATATTCCTTCCTTATTTCTCTAACTCTTCTTGGAATCTGTTTTAAAACTACTATTTCTTTCCCTTTGTATTTTAAAGAGTCATCTCTCGCTGTTTGTAGAATCTCTGCTTTTATTGCTTTTTTTTTTTTAGTGAATCTCACATGTACCTCTCTAGGAAGTCTGTTTCTTATCAGGTATCTGGTATGAATTCTAAATATTTCATCAATCTCAGCAAGAACTTTTTCTTTTGTCTAGGGCCTCTGCCAGCAGCTCTGCCAATATCTCCGCTAGGTTTTTTCCCTTTTCTTCCTCAATATTCTGAAACAGCAAGTAATAATCAGCCCTGTCCATCTCAAGTGATATTATTGTTCTTTATTTTTATCTGCCAAAGTAAGTCTGTGATCAACTTCTTCCACTCTTTTTTCTGTTTGTTTACCTTTCTCTTCTATTTTCTGGATGCATTGTTCACTATTCGCCATTATTTGTTGAAAAGTCTCTATTTTATCCTCTACTTTCCTTATTCTTTCCTTCATATCATCATGCAGGGCTTGGATCATAACTTCCAACTCTGCCTGCATCGCGTTTGTTTTTTCTTGCTGTAACATAGTGTACAATGACCTCTGACCTGATGGACTAGATGTTGCTGATGATGATGCTGAAGATGATTCAGATGGTGTTTTCCTTATTTTGAGGTGTATTGATACTTGTAATCACAAAACGGGTTCAATGAAACCTCTTGCCAGGTTTTTAGCTATGAAGGCTCTCAATTCCTCAAGTTCCCGGGGGGACATGCTATACATTTTTGATTTTGGTAGTTTGGCCCCTAGGAGGATATCAATAGTGCAGTTTGTGGTGCAGTGGTGGTGGGGAGCTCATCAGAGCCTTCTTTGCTGAACACCTCAGCTAGGTCCTTGTAATCCCTGGGGTTGCCCTGGTCTGGCGCAGCCTTTCCCACCATCACTGCTTCTTTGTTTGGGTCTCCCCCTAGTTTTTCCCTTCGACCATCAGGTCCAGTCACTCCCCATTGAAATCTTAGAGTCCCCTGCTTCCAGTTCATTGTGGGATGCCACTTCCTCAACCAGGTGAGCCCTAGAACTAGCAGCCATTCCATTCCGGGTGCCACAATGAAAGTGAGTCTCTCATCATGAGTCTCCATTGCTATGACCAGAGGTTCTGTGGCAAAAATGGTCAGTTTCCTCCCTGAGACTAACCCATCTAACTGGGAGAACGTGATGGAGTTTTTTAGTTTCCGCAAGCGTATGCCCAATTTTCCCACCAGGGTTGGGCTAATCAAACACCCGGTGCACCCTTTGTCCAAGAGGGCTGAGATTTTCACTCTTTTTCCCCTACTGGGGACAAATAGTCTTAGGGGAAGGGTGAGTGGCTCAATTTATTCACTTACCAGCAGGTCATCTTCAGGGTTGCTCTCGGATGGACCCGATTCCTCCCCAGTTGATGCCAGAATTCCTTCCCCCAATTTTGCGAGGGGCAGAAACTCTGCGGCCTCTCTACTTCTCAGTGCAGTATCTTTTCCTCGGGAGGGAGGGTGTTGCGGGCTTTCCTCCAGACAGGTGTTCTGGCTTTCGAGCAGGAGTTTTTGAATGGCACTCAGCTGCATGGTACCCCTCCTTCCCGCATGTCGAAGCATGAATCAGCCCCATTCCCCCCCCCTGGGGTAATTAATTAGAGGTGAATGGATCTTGTTTTCCCATGCTGTATACTTCACTAACTAACTACATCATCATTACATTATTTATCACATAGATGGACAAAGGAGAATAAATCAGGAAGTTAGAAAAAATAAGAATGTGGACATGTGCAGTACCTCAGACATCGCAAGACAGTCTTATCTCTGTGATAAGGTTCTCTGGCAGACTACCGTATGTCTTAGGATGGAAGCTCAGGTGGCAAACAAATAATGCAGTGACAACCCCTTTGTCAGCGCTCTAAATCATTCTTGCTCCATCTGTCATGAAAAGGAAAAACGTTTAGAAGGGGCAGTTTGAAATTTAGCAGCTTGGCTTTTCACCCAGTTTCTTCTGGCAGATAACGTCACCTAGGTGATGAAGGGAGGGGGGACATTCCTGTGATTTGAAGCAGCCGGGATTGATGACTGATTTGGAAGATGGCCAATGAGACACTGGGGGTTTGAGGAACGGAAAGGAAGGGGTTTGAGATCAAAGAATCAGTTTTGGCTGCAAATGAGTTCAGGACAGGTCACTATTTTTTCAATAAATGGAAGATCTCATTAAAGACTTTGTGTTTGAGAATGAAATTTATTTGAGATAACGCCGGAACCTGACACTCTTCTTTGTCAGTTGAGTAGACATCAGGTATAGCCATCAATGAAGGCACATCTTCTTATGCAGATATTCATGCTGAGCTGCTGGAAGTGGTTTGTTGAGCATATCAGCAATCTGATCATGTGTAGGCACATACTGCAATTTTACAAAACCTTGTTTCACTAATTGTTTGATACTTTTATAACGGATGTCAATGTGTCTGGACCTATAACCCGTGAAACGTGAGTCAGAAATATAAACCACAGATTCATTGTCTTCCATCATGGTGATCGGTCGAATCAGGTGTGTCCAGATATCTGTGACCAAAGCATCAAACCACGTTAGAGAATTACATGCATCTGAAACACAAGCATATTCAGCCTCAGTAGATGAACAAGAAACAAAATTCTGTTTTCTCACATGCCAGTAAACAGGACATCCATTTAAGAACATCATATAACCTGAAGTAATTTAACGTGATTTCTTATCACTCGCCCAATAAGAATCTGCATAACAACATAATTCTGCATAATCAGTATGTGTCGGTTCTAACAATAACCTCATATTTTTAGTGTGTTTTAGGTATTTCAATAATTTCTTAACACATGTCCAATGAAACTGCTTTGCCTTACCTACGTGTCATGACAAGAGATTAACACTAAGTGCAATGTCGGGTCTAGTCCAGCTACTAATATACAATAGTGACCCAATAACTGAATGATAAAGTGTTTGATCCTCGAATTCAGGACTCGATTCATGTGTCAAGTTGTGAAAATCTGTTTGCATGGGTATGCGTGTTGTATTAGCATCTTTCATGTTGCAATGATGCAAAATTTGCTCAATTTTATCATCTTGTGAAAGACTAAACCCCTTCTGTGTTTTGACAATCTGAACACCTAAATAAGTGCTAACATAACCTAAAGATTTCAATGTGAAATATCTCTGCAAAGCTTTAGCCAAATTCTCACTCATCTGCTTATTTGGATCAATATAAACAATATCATCAACATAAACAAGAACTATTTCATATGCATTGTCAGATCTTTTTGTAAACACTCATTCATCAGTTTCGGACTTAATAAAGCCCATTGAATTTAGTTTGTCAGTAAGACATAAGTACCACATTAAACCAGACTGTTTCAGACAATAAAGACTTTTGTGTAGAAATCAGGTATCCCATTCTTGCTGTCGGAATCCTGGAGGACCTTTTACGTAGATCTCCTCATCTAGGTCAGCATGTAGATAAGTCGTGTCAACATCGAACTGGAAAGCTTCTAAACCAAGGATAGTTGTGGTGGCTAAAACAATTTTTACACTCTCAGTCCGGACTGTTAGTAAGTAGGTATTTGTGTAGTCCTCAGGATAACGTTGAGCGAAACCCTGAGCTACAAGTCTGACTTTGTACAATGAGTCACCATTTGGCTTCTTTTTGATTCTGTAGACCCATTGAGTGCCAATTACTTTTTTGTTTGCTGGAGGTTTTGCAGGCGTAAACACCTTAAGTTTCTTTAGACTGTCCATTTCAGCCTGCATTGCCTCATATCACTTCTCTTGCTCTGAGTCAGGAAGATGTTTGATTTGTGTAAACTTATCAGGAGGAAGTGTAACATTACAAATCAAAGGCAAGGGTGTTTTTGTCAGTTGCCATGAATATCGCTCTGGAGGGATCCCCTTTGTAGCCGTCTTGGAACGCCTTGGAACAGCCATCCATTCTTCTTCCATTTCGTCCTCGTCTTCACCATCGTCGCTAGCGTCAGCATCTGCGGCTTGCGAAGATGGAACATCAGGTTGAGAAGAACTAGTGGATGGAACATTTGCCTGTGAATCTTGATCATCAGCAACATCATCTATAGGAACATAAACTCCAGGATTATTGGAATGGATTCTGGACCAGTCAGCATCTTCCTCAAAATTAGCGGATTGGGAAATCACTATTACATGTTTGGAATCAATAAATTTGCTCCATTTTGAGTTATCATCAATACCCATAAATCTCATCCTCTTTGCTGCTGGACCTCCTTTCCTTCTTTGAGCTAAGGGAATGTTCACCATAGCATATGAACCAAAAATATGGAGGTGTTTGAGATCGGGCTTGTACCCATACAACATGAAGAAAGGAGTCTGATTTATTACACTACTTCAAGTACGGTTGACAATATAATTTGCATATTTAATAGCTTCACCCCAGTATGGGTAACTGAGGTTGGCGTTTTATAGGAGGCAACACATCATGGTTTGCAGGACCCCTTGTCACCTTTCTACCACCCCGTTCTGAGCCGGTGTATAAGGGGCCGAGGTTGTTTAAGGGGCCGAGGTGTATAAGGGGCCGAGATGAAGAATTCCATTCTTACGCATCCAGTCCTGGAACCACTGAGACATGAATTCAGCACCACGATCACTTTGAATTCTGGCAATGCTTACTCCGTGTTGGGTATAAACAAGAGCAGCAAAGTCTTTAAAGATCTGAAAGGTCTCAGATTTTTCTTTCATAGGATATCCATATCCATATCTAGAGTAATTATCAACAATTGTTAAAAAATATTTTTTATCACCAAGTGTTGACTTGAAAGGACCTACTATGTCAGTGTGTACCAAATCAAAAATGCATTTTGACAGGTGTGTAGCGCGTTTTGGAATGGCTGCTGCTTTGGATTTGGCTTTTTTGCAGACAGCACAATCCAAAAACACCTTACATCCCTTCAGATCCAAACCTTTTGCAAACTCCGGCATTTTCCTAAGGACACGGAAACTGGCATGCCCCAATCTTCTATGCCACTTATGGATACACCTGTAATGCAAAAGTTTACCAGTTAGTGAATTTTCAACATTAACAGTTTTATGAGGAACCTCAGGTTTGCTCTGAGCAACCTGTTTCTTAGTTTTCCTTTTGTTGGCTTTAGGAGCCTTTGGAGTAGCAACAGGATCTCTCACTGGAACGTTTCTCTCTGGGCCCGTGCTCTCCTCTTTTGGAGTTTGTATACTTGCCTATGCTTGCGGTTTGGACTTTGGCTTTATGTAATAAACACCACCAATTAACATGGTTTTTAACTATATAACTTGCTTTTTCGAGGTGGTGGACCTGGAACTTTGATACTCTAGACAAGTGACTGACTAAGCAAACTACTATTTGCTGTTGGTATATAATAAACATCAGGGATGAATGCATCGAGCTCTTCAACATAAACAGTTCCTTTTCTTCTGACCTGACAAGGATGATTGTAAAAAGAATAAAGTTCATGTAGTTCAGGTTCAGGCTCGTGCATCTCTGTAAAAAGTTATTTTCTGTAAGTAACATGCAATGCTGCACCACTATCCAAAGTCCACAGAAGTTGTCTGTCATATTCTGGACGAGGTTGTGGATCGTTGGTTAAAGCCAATGTGGCGAGTGGAGCTTGCGGATCATGCCTGGGACCACGATGACCTTGTCTTCCGCCTCTGCCTCTGCCTCTGCCTCCTCTGCAGTTTGTTCCTCTGGGCTGGTCCGTGACGGGAGCTGGAAATCGTTGGGGACAATCCCGGGTGGCATGTCCCACACGATTACAGATGTAACATCTTGACATTCTTGGACATAGGCTCTTCCTCAGAAGGGGTGCCTCACTGGAGCTTTTGATGCAGTTGGTCCTCTCAAATGTGGCGTGGCTAGCATAAGTGCCTCTTCTTTGGTTAAAATTCTGCATACATGATCCACTGTGCGTTGAGCAATGGGCACTTGATTAATCCTTGTAATGGCATCTTTTTATTCATAATTCAATGAGTTAATAATAATGCTGATCATTTGAAAATCATCAATAAGATAGCCTCTTTCGCCCAAATCCGTTCTTATTCCCTTCATTTTTGTTAAATGTTCTCCAATATATTCACCAGGTTTTAATTTCGAACCATGGAACTCAGACAAGAGCAAACATGTAGATTCAATTGAAACAGGCTGGTAGCATGTTTCTAATTGAGCCCAAATCTGTTGGGCAGTTGCATCAGGTGGAAAAGGAACCTGCAGTTCAGTATCCATGGACATCAATAATGTTGTGCATGCTTTAGTATCTAAGTCTCTTATTTCAGGAGTCCATGGCTGGCCAGGAGGATTAAACACCATGCAATGGGTACCTTCTCTACGGAGCAAAAGTCCAACCTCACTGACCCATGCCTTATAATTTTGTCGTGAACACTTTAATTTCGAATCACCAGCCAGTGGAACAATAGAAGATGCCTGTTGAGGAACATGCATTTGAGGTGCAGGTAGAAACACTTGTGGTTGAACCTGAGACTGCTGTACTGGAACATGCAATTGTGGCTGAGGCAGTTGTCTTGGAACCTTCTGCTGCTGTGCTCCATCTGGGATTGGAATTTGGACAAAACCATCACCAGCACCACCAGGGGGTGCTAAAAATTGAGCCTGTGGAGGCACAGATGGCGATACAGCCTTAAGAACTGACTGATCTACAGACATGGTTGAAAACATTTGCTGTAATTGTTGTAAATGCTCTTGCAACATGTGAAGCAATTTAGTTTTATCTTGTGAATTACTTCTGCCAGTAGATGGTGCTGCAACACTAGTTACAGGCATTGCAGAAGATTTTGGTGCAGTAGCTGCGCCATGTGTAATCTGAGAAGGCATAGCATCACGAGGCAATTGTGACAAGGACACGGCTTTCTGTTCTGATTCGCCTGACACAAAACCCTCCTGGGGAGTGGCTTTGGCTTCGAAGAAGAAGGCAAAATGGAGCAATCAGGAATTTGAAGAACACTAGAGTCCTTCTTATCTGGCTTGAGTATAGAAACAAAAGCTTTCGCCTTGTACAGCTCATGTTCTAAACCCTCCATTTGATCACAATAACTTTTCACAGCCTTCTCATGCAGGGTAGGTTCAGGGCTCAGAGGAGAATAATGGATTTCACCTCTCTCTGTGGGTAAAGAAAACCCAGCTGTTTGTGGAATTTTAGGTTTGGCACCAAGCCTTTCAAATTCCTGGGCTTGGTTAGAAAATTCTTTAAAAATTAATTGGGGGCATGTAGAATCAGAAGAGGGCATTACTGACCTCGTTAGCGCATCTTCTTCAGGATAAGCTCCCCCAACAGCACTCCCAACAGCACCTTCGTCAAGCCCGGTTGCTGAAGCAAGCGGTGTTAGGAAAGTTGAAAGCCTCTTTATGATTCTTTCCACTGTTTCATCAGAGAGATTTATGTGTTCAGCAGACTGTGCTCTTCGTTTGGTTTTCTTTTTCTTTGGCATATTTGCAGTAAATAATCAGCATTCCTCGGTCGCCGACTAAAACTATCTGCTTAATAGCCTATTCGCTTATCAGTTGAGCAACAGCCAAGGAAAACAAAATAAATCAAACCATCCTCTGCTACCATTGTTGAAGTGTGACTCAGCCCCATTCCCCACCCTGGGGTAATTAATTAGAGGTGAATGGATCTTGTTTTCCCATGCTGCATACTTTAAAGAAAGAAAACCCGAATATATTCTAAGAAACATTTTATTATAAAGAAAATAAAACAAACTTGGACTTCCAGCGGTGACGTCACTGTGCCAGGAACGAGGGGAACGAGGCTCCGTCCCCGAAGTTCCAATATTCCAGATTGGAAGCCTTTTTCAGGCACTATCGGCCATGAAGAGGCCAATAGATAAAGGAGGGAAACTCAAGGACCTCGGGGTGACAGCAATTGCCTTGAAGGTTCAGAGAAATCCTCTTAAATCCCACCCGGAAAAAAACAGCCATCTTGGCTGGCCCGAGCGGTGACAACTGATCAGTGTGGAAGCAAAGATCAAATGAAGAGGAAACATCGGTAAGAACTAAATAACATCAAAATAACGAAGGTATAAACATAAAGAAACTAAAGAAATCAGGAGAGAAAAAAGCTCCAAGATTGGCAACTTTTGCCAAATAAGCGGCGAGGGAAAGGAGACCGGAGCAGAAACTAGAGACTTGCAGTGACAGCTCAATTTTGACAGGTGTTGGAGACGAGCGAAGTGGAAAAGTCTTAGTAAAAACAACACCGGATTATAAAAATACCAACGAAACATACTTTGGGAAAAGAAACTGTCGAAAATTAGAACAGTGATTTGAACAAAAGACTAAAAAAGACTGGAATACAAAAATACGAGCTAAACATATCTTCAGAAGGAAACTGTGAAAAACCGGAACGGTAACTTGGCGAGAGACAACGAGAGAGGGACCTTAAAGATGGTAGACGGAGAGAGAAACGTATAGAAGAACCCTCAACGAAAGCGGCTGGGAGATCGGGAAAGAAAAAAGACTTTTAATGTACAAATAGAGACAACGGCGAAGAGAAATACATTGTAATTCGACACTAAAAGGATACATTGAATCCAAACGAGACTTGCTTTTGTATCTTATCTTATTGAAGAGGTGGACTTATAACAAATCCTTTCAAAACTGTCAACATTTGAGTAGAAAAGAAAGATCGGAGAACAAAGGAAGAAAACTGTGAAAGTAACGTGATATAGTGGATAAACTGAACTTTTCATATACTTAATAATATACTCACCCAGTAATTGTGATTTACCTTATATAATTAACATAGACTATATTTAATTAAGTAATCAAACATAACTAAAAGTAATTTTTGGTAATTGATACTGACTGATATTGTTTAATAATTAGAATTACTAATAGAATTATTACTATAGCATAAATTATTATATTAATATTATTACAACGTATATTAATTAGATAGATAAATATTGCCTTTTTCTTCTTTCAATCTGTCTTTTTCTCTTTTTCTCTTTTTTTCTTTTTCTTTTTCTTTTTCTTTTTCTTTCTAGCTTTCCCTTTTATTCATAGGCAATACTTGGAATGAACTTTATAGGAATATTCTGACTAATTGAGATTGTTTAAATTTGTACTACATATACATATCGGATAAATAGTGTTAGTCCTTAATTATTGATAATTAGTGGATATTAAAGGATAATTAATTGTTCAGAACAAAATAATGTAATTAATTAATTGCATGATTTGATATACATACATACATACATACATATATATATATAAATATATATATATATTATTGAATAGAAACAATAATAGAAGAATGAATTGCTGAACTATTGTATTTTTCTCCCTACTCCTTAATTGATTAACCCAACCCTTATATAACGATATTCAATCTCCACTTCTTAATTGACTGACTGAACCTCTATATAACAACATCCGAAGTGAAACTATTACGAATATAAATTAAATATCATAGAAGAAAAAATTAAGATAATAGATAAGATTCTTTTTATAGTGGCCACCCCCGTTTTCCTTCAACTAGTATAGTGTATGAAAATCTGGGAGAGAGCAAGGCAAAAAATAAAGATGTCAACAATACCTACATCAACAATAGCCAAGGCAGGGGCGAAAAAACCAACACCATACCAGACAGCCACAATATCTTCACCAGCACAACAAAAGACAATCGACACAATGTTGTCTTCAGAAAAAGAAAAAACTGCCACTACACTTAATATGCAAAACATCCAGTCGATCCTAGCTATGATCCAAGAGGGGATGAATAGGACGCAGGAATCGATAGCAAACAATCATGAGGAAACGAGAAGGAATCACGAAGAAATTAAATCAGAAGTAGGAGAAATAAATGACAACATCAAAAAATAGATGATAAGATTGAAAAGATTCAACAAAATATTGCAAAAAATGAACAACGGATACAGAATATAGAAGAAAAAGTGGACCAAACAGAAAAAAAGATGGACAATATGGAACAATATCAAACAGCCCTAAACAAAGAACTCGAAGATTCAATTACGTATCTAGAAATGGAGAGGGCATCTTTCTTCCTTCGATTTCAAAACATCGTAGAATCTAAAGAAGATTTGAGAGACCTAATGGCAGGAATACTAGCAGAAACCACACAGAAGGGAAAAGATGAGATCAACAGGGAAATTGACGAGATATATAGAGTCCATACAAATTATGCCCGGAGGAATAAATTACCTAAGGAGATTCACATCAGATTTGCACATAAAATAGTAAAGGAAGAGATCTATACGTTAATGAGAGAAAACGTAACCAAATACAAAGGGAAGGAAATAATAACCCTAAAACAGATCCCGAAAAGAATAAGAGAGCAAAGAAAGAACTACAGCTTCCTAACAACGCAACTGAACAAACATAGAATAATGTTTCGTTGGCTGACACCAGAAGGAATCTTAGTATCCTGGGATGATAGGAGACATAAAATCGACTCCTTAGAGCAGTGATGGCTAACCTTTTTGCCGTTGCGTGCCAAAAGCGGGGGGAGCGCGGGAGTTTGTGTGTGTGTGTGCCCACACCCATAATTCAATGCACACCACCACCCCTGCACATGCCACGTGACCCCCTGCGCTCCCCCTGCTTTTGGCATGTGATGGTATAGTGGGCCTGGTAGGCCTGTTTTTCGCCCTCCCTAAGCTCCAGAGGCTTTCTTGGAGTTTGGGGAGGATGAAAACTGCTTCCCCACCTCCCCAGAGGCCCTCCAGAGGCCAGAAACGGCCCATTTCCCAACTTCCAGTGGGCTCGGAAGGGCCATTTTTCGCCCTCCCCAGGCTCCAGAGGCTTTCTAGGAGCCTGGGGTGTGTGTGTGAAAATTGCCTTCCCCACCACGCCCAGAGGCTGCAAAACATCTCATTTCCTGATTTCTGGTGGGCCCGGAAGGGCCGAAAATCAGGTGGCTGGCGCATGCATGCGTGCTGGAGCTGAGCTAGGGCAATGCTCGCATGCCCACAGATATGGCTCCACGTGCCACCTGTGGCACACGTGCCATAGGTTCGCCATCACAGCCTTAGAGAAAGCACAAGATTTTTTTGATTCCCATTTTATATTAGAGGAAGAACAGGAAACCAGACAAAAACCAGAAAGTCAAAGCCAAGAACACTACACAGAGGAGGCAGAAAAAGAACAAGAAGAAAAGAAATGAAATGAAATGAAAGGGAGAGGATGGAATGAGAAGGAGCTAGGGGGAAAACACAAATGGTAACAAGGAACACAAAAAAACTTGCGATATTAAATACGTAAATAAAGAAAATGGGACAAGAAATGAAGTTGATTTCAATCAATATAAATGGACTAAATCAACCAATTAAAAGAACACATACATTTAAAAAATTATATAAATTAAATATGGATATTATAAATTTACAAGAGGTCCACATCAAAAGACAACACCAACAGTTATTGGAAAATACAAAATTAGGAACTCTATTCACCTCACTATCGGACCAAAAAAAAAGAGGTATTGCAGTATATATCAAAAACCATATACACGCCAAACAAATCTATACAGACGGAGAGGGTAGGATATTGATGATCGAAATTAAGATGGAAAATAAAAATATACTGTTAATATCAATCTATGCCCCGAATGGAAACCAAAAAGAATATTTCAAAAAAATACACAATAAAATTAAAGAATTGGACTACGAACATATATGTATCATAGGAGATTACAATGCGATTGTAGACATACAAAAGGACTATAAAAGTACAAAAAAGAATAAACTTAGAAAAAAGACACTTCCTGATACATTTAGAGACATGACCCAAGAATTTCAATTACAGGACGTATGGAGGGAATTTAATAAATCTAAACAACAATACACATTCTACTCGAACCCACATAAATCCTGGTCCAGGATCGATATGGCCTGGATGACAACAGAATTAAGGAAGGACATAAAAGAAATAGAAATCACACCAAATATATGGGCAGATCATCACCCAATAACAATAATATGGAAAGGTCAACCAAAACAAAAAAGATGGATGATGGATAGAGAGATTACCAAAGACAAGGAATATATAGAAATGATCAAGAGAGAGATGGATATATTTTTTCAAATAAATAAGAGAGAACACACATCAACACAAATCTATGGGATACCGCCAAGGCATATATTAGAGGATTAACAATTTCTTATAAAACGAAGAAAAACAGAGACAAGCACCAAAAGAAAAATGAACTATTGATAGAACTGGGGAAATATGAAGAGGAACTACAGAAGGAACCAAACAAGACAACGATTAAAGATAGAATAAATCTTATCAAACATAAAATAAATCTACTAACAACAGAAATAGCGAGGAAAATCAAAATAGCAAAGCAAAACCAATTTGAATATGCAAACAAAACGGGACGTTGGTTGGCCTATAAATTAAAAAAAGAAAAAGAAAAAAGAACAATATACCAATTGCAAGATGAACAAGGACAAATTCAACATAGAAATGAGGAAAAGAAAAGAATCACAAGAAATTTTTATCAGGATTTATATACACAGGAAAAAATCCATGTAGAAGAGATCAAAGACTACTTAGATAAGATCAATATTCGAGAAATAAACGAAATCCAAAGAGAACTATTGAACAAACCAATCTCAATGTTTGAACTAATAGAGGCTAGGAAAAAGCAGAAAAACAACAAAACTCCAGGGCCAGATGGCATGCCAGCGGAATTTTACAAAATTGGACATTACCTAATCGATAACATCTTACTACAGGTCTACAACGAAGCTCTCTTGGATGCCAAAATCCCACAATCATGGACAGAAACAACCATCACATTAATCCCCAAGGAAGATTCGGACCCTACTCAAATAAAAAACTATAGACCTATATCTCTTCTGAACGTTGACTACAAACTATTTACTTTAATAATCTCACAGAGAATGAAAAACATTATTGCAGATTACATCCACCCCGATCAAAATGGATTCATTCCAAAAAGGCAAATTAAAAACAACACAAGAACAATAATTAATACGCTTGAATATTATGAACAGAAATCAGATGAACAAATGGCATTACTTTTTCTCGACGCCCAGAAGGCATTTGACAACCTCAATTGGACATTTTTAACAATACAATTAGAAAAAATGAGAGTGGGTGATAAATTCTTAAACATGATTAAGACAATATATTCCAATCAATTGGTGAGAATATGGATGAATGGTGAGATAACGGATCAATTTCAAATATTCAAAGGAGTAAGACAAGGCTGCCCCTTATCCCCTTTATTATACATATTAGCTCTAGAACTATTATTAAATGAAATTAGGGAAGATACAGAAATAAAAGGATTAAAAGTAAAAAATCAGGAGTATAAATTACAGGCATTCGCCGATGATGTTGTATTCATACTGGAACAACCAAAACAATCAGGAATGAAATTACTAAAAATAATCGAACAATATGGAAGGGTAGCAGGATTGAAAATCAACAAACAAAAAATGAAAATATTAACGAAAAATTTGACGAAAACTCAAGAGAAAGAATTGGAAGAAGCACTAGAAATTCAGACAACAACTAAAATAAAATATCTAGGAATTTGGCTTTCCAACAAAATCTCAACACTTAAAGAAGATAATTATAATAAACTGACCAAACAAATTCGGAAAGATCTAGACAATTGGAGCAAATTACGATTATCACTGCTAGGTAAAATTGCCTCAATCAAAATGACTATTCTACCAAAAATACTGTACCTTTTTCAAATAATACCAATAAATCCAGGGAAATCATATTTTAAGGATCTTGACAAAATCATACTAAAATATATCTGGCAAGGAAAAAGGGCACGGATCAAACTGAAGCATCTTCAAGATACAAGAGACACGGGAGGCCTAGGACTACCGGACTGGCAGATCTACTACAACGCAGCTTCACTTACCTGGATTAAAGACTGGATGACATTAAAAAATAAACGAATATTAGCACTTGAGGGATTTGACCTGTCGAAAGGATGGCATGCGTTTTTATGAGAGGAGAAGCCTAGACAGCATGAACACTTCAGAAGACATCACATCAGAGAAGCACTCGCCAAAACTTGGACTGAAATAAGGAAAAATCATTATGAAAAAATTCCGAAATGGATCTCAACTATGGAAGCTCAAATTTACCCAAATACAACGGATAAAGATAAAATGAAAACATATAACGATTTGTTGAACAACGAAGGAGAATTGAAAACAAGGGAGGAGCTAAAAGAACAGGGTACAGACATTGATTGGTGGCCGTATTTACTAATAAAATCAAGATATAATATGGATATTAAAAAATTTGGAATCCAAAAAGAGCAAAATGAAATGGATAAATTATTATTGGAATCAGACGACAAATTAATAACCAAAATTTATAATTACTTATTAAAATACAAATTAGAAGAGGAGGTGGTAAAAGAAAACATGATTACGTGGGCTTAAAATTTTGGATATAATATAGAAATTGACAAATGGGAAAGAATATGGAAAGTGAATACCAAACTGACAATGCCTGTACCCTACAAGGAAAACACATACAAGATGTTTTACAGATGGCATCTCCCCCCTGCACGTTTGGCAAAAATGTTCCCCAACACACCACAAGAGTGCTGGAAGTGTAAAACACATAAAGGGACATTATATCATATGTGGTGGACATGCCCAAAGGCAAGAGATTTTTGGAAAAAAATACGGAAACAACTGGAAGAAATCACTTCCCAAAGTGTGCCCCTAAGACCAGAGACTTACCTGCTAGGAATATTAACGAAACACTACGACAAAGAAAAATAATACTTAATAATCCACATCTTGACGGCTGCGAGAATCATCTACGCGCGAGCGTGGAAGTTGGCAGAGATGCCAACAGAAGAAAAAATAATACAAAAAATAATGGAATGCGCGGAAATGGATAGATTGACCAAAGAATTACAAGACAAGGAAGATACAGTCTATTACTTAACTTGGCAAAGATGGTATGATTGGTTAGACAAAAAGAAAACGCAACAAGAATAAATTAAATAAAATAGGAAGGGAATACCAAAAAAACCCAAACCTAAAGAAATATCGTTATATAATGAAGAAATAGATAAGTACATAAGTATATACATTAAAACATAGAATACTGATGTAATACTCTTTTCTCTTAAGATTCAAGCCATAGGACTTGATTTAAATGTATAGTTAGTTTTTGTTGTGTATCGTATATATGTATGTCTGTTTTTGTTTATTTGTCTGATTAATAAAAAAATTTTTAAAAAAAGAAAAGAAAACAAACTTACTAACTACATCGTTACCGGCAGTTTTATTACACAGACGGACAAAGGAGAATAAATCAGGAAGTTAGAAAAAGAAAGAATGTAGACCTGCGCAGTAGCTCATTCATCACAAGATAGTCTTATCTCTGTGATAAGGTTCTCTGGCAGGCTGCCGTATGTCTTAGGATGGAAGCTCAGCTGGCAAACAAATAATGCAGTGACACTGCATTTGACGCAGGCAGATGATCTTGGTGCCAGGGTTTGCGGCTTGAATGGCTCTCACTTCCCCTGAGGTGGGAATCTCTTCCAGGCTCTCGGTACTGATTTCTGGCCATGTCAATCTCCACTTCTTCAGCCAGGATGTACCAGTCATGCAGGTGGTCTGGGGCCCCTCAAGCCAGACAGACATGGTAGAGGTCGTCATTCAGGCCATCTTTGAACCAGCTCAGTAGGATTCACTTCAAGGTGCTGGTACTTACCTTTAAAGCCCTACATGGCTTAGGTCCGGGTATTTGCAGGACCATCTCCTACTTGCCTCCCACCGTCCTGTCCGCTCACACAGGGCTGCCCTCCTCAGGGTACCATCGGCCAGACAATGTCGGCTGGCGATGTCCAGGGGTAGAACGTTCTCTGTAGGTGCTCCTGTCCTCTGGAACAAGTTACCCACCGAGCTTCGGACGGCGCCTGATCTCTGCTCCTTCCGTCGGGACTTAAAGACTTGGCTGTTTCAACAAATGGGCTGACTCTGATCCTTGGGTTTTATTATCTTGATTGTTGTTGTTTTAATTGGGTTTTAATTGATTTTACCTTTTATCTTGTATGTTTTTAACTTGTGTTCGCCGCCCTGAGTCCTTAGAGAGAAGGGCGGCATATAAGTTTTTGGTAAATAAATAAATAAATAAATGTCTTCCAGCCAGTCCACTCTGCAGGTGAGGTTTCGGAACTCTTCAGTGTATTCAGCTACTGGCCGGCACCCAGTTTCACAGTTCTGATGCAATTGTGAGCTTTGTGGTCTGCCAAGGGGTCTTCAAATCGGTGGTGGAGAACCATCATGAATCAGTTGAAGTTCCACAGTTTAAGGGCATCTGTGTTATGGAGGGTCACAATCCAACAGGCAGCTGCCCCTTCCAGGGCCATGATGATTTCCAGACCTGAGCGCCCTGGGTCTGGAAATCCTTCCCATACTCCTGCATGTAATGAGGACATGTTCCAGGAAAAACCCCAGTTGCTGCGGGTTACCATCATACTTCACTCACAAGGGGGGGCGGTCTTCCTCTTCAGTTGTGGCACTCTGGGTTGGCCAGGAACAATTGCAAGGGCTGGTGCTGTGCAAGGTGGGTTCACCTGGATGGCTGCTGCCTCCTCTGCTACATCTGCTTGCCCTGCTGCTGCTGGATCTGGAGTGGTGGCCCTGGCCTCATTGGCTGCTGCTGCCTCACCCCCTCTCTGGTGTTGATCGAATTCCCCCCTGATTCTGAGGTTTTCAAAAGCCTCCATCACAAACCGCATGTTTCTCTTGAGGCGATCATCTCTGGCCGATTCTTCGATTGGCTCTTCCTGGTCAGACAGGGCTTCCAGCTCGCATTTCCAGTCTGGTTGTTGACTGCCCTGGATGAGGGTGACTCCTCGGGTTCTTCTATCCCAGTTATTTTTTCCCCCACTCCAATTGACCACCTGGGCTTCATAGGGGCCTTCAAATCGGCTTCAATGTCTTTGATGGGGCAGAAGGAGCTGGCTTCTGGCTGGGTGGTGGTGGTCACCCCAGCATTCTCCCTCTCCTTGCTCACCACTTTGCTTGGACATTGTGTGCAGGGTCCCCTTGGTAGAGCGAGTTTGCTTCTCTGGGTTGACCACTTTTGCAGACCCTGCTTTATGTAAGGTCCTGCCTCTCCCTCCTGTTCAAGAAAGCATGGACTCTCAAAACTTCAGCATTTCATAAGGAAACTTTTATTGAAAGGAAGTGAATGCAAGACAATGCAAAGCAGGGTCTGAGTTCCCCCCAGGCAATTCCCTTAGGATAAAATGGTTAGAAGCCCCTCCTCTCAGTTTGATGTTGAATAAGCCAATCCGCAATTGCAAAGATGTTGTGGAAACGGTCGTCCTGAGAAAGAGATAAGGAGTCGTTCCCATGTGCTTCTTCTGTGAGGCTTCCAAACTGAGAGAAAACAGATGGCCCTCTCCCTCTTGTACGTTTCCCAAGGTAAATCAAAGCACAGGTGCATAGGTGACAGGGTAAAAGTTACAAACTAGGGAATTACAGGATACATAGGAAAACAGGATGAGAGCAATAAGTGAGTAAAAGAATCTGGGATCCCGTCCCCACTTGAATGGCAGTATCATGATAGGGATCTGACATATATATTGCCAGTTCATGTATGATATGCCATACATTAACAAATACGGTAAATAAATAATAAAGGAACATAGGAACATGATTATAGGCATCCCAAAGCAAACTCTTTATAGTAAACAAAATATCCTATAGAGCAGTGGTGTCAAACTTGTGTTGTCACAGCATCGTCCCGTGACATATCATAACTTTTCCCCCTTCACTAAACTGGGTGTGGGCGTGGCCAGTGTGTGACACATCTGGCCCGTGGGCCGCAAGTTTGACAGCCCCACTATAGAGGCTTAACCATCACCTTATCCCAAAACCTGGGAGAAAATCAAGTTTCAGAAACTTTTTGAATGTCATCAGGATGGGAGCCATATTGATGTCTGGAGGAGATGCTGTTCCAGACATCAAGCACTGCCACAGAAAAGCCACACTTAAAACATGTTATGAATTTAATCAAAGCATCTGTAACATCTGTTGGAAACACTGTAAAGCCCTTATATTTTTTCCTGCTCGTACCCAGCAAATCCAAATCCTTTCTTTCCTGTTTAAAATTTCACTTGTAGCTAATGTGGTTGCATCTCAGTTAACATGTTTCAACTTGCACTGATAACACTTGAAACCATTCTGCCAAAGATGCAGACCAAGACAGTCAAGCATATGTTTAAGGCCCCTCTCAGAATTAATGGAAATTAAAGATATTAACTTTGCTTGGTTGTGCTGCTTGCAAGTTATGAATTAAGCTTGTCTGCTTTATTGCAAGAAATAGTCATGCAACATTTTGTTTTTGATTAGATCAGAATGAAGTTTCTGATAAAATCTGTATTGGGGAAGAGAATATCCTGAATTGAGGTGTCCTTGGTGCTCTCTGAGCTTGCTTGTTTTCTTGCAGACATTTCATTACCGTAACTAGATAACATCATCAGTGCTAGTAAGTAGTAAGTAGTAGTGCTGTCAATTTATATTCTGTGTCTTGCCTGACTGTTTGGGTGGGGACGGTCTTAAAGAGTCTTTGGCTGGGCTGTTTACTGATGGCTCTATAGCAGTTTCTTGATTGGTGTATTGCTTACTTATGAGGGGTTCTTGGTGCTCTCTGAGCTTGCTTATTTTCTTGCAGACATTTCATTACTTGCTTACTTAATTGTTGGTCTGAAATTAACCTTGGAGTTAATCTATGTTGATCTGAGTGCTGATTACTGGTGGAGAGGTGCTGGAGTCTTTTTCTCTTTTGGACCAGGCCAAATCCAAAAATGCTGGGGAATTTCTAGAAGCCTGGAACTCTGACAAATCAGTCATCAATGGACACATAGATATTAACAACATCTATAGACTATGCAAAAGAATAATCAACCAGCCCCAAAGAGAAAAAAAAAACTCCAGCACCTTTCCACCAGTAATCAGCACTCAGAACAACATAGATTAACTTTAAGGTTAACTTCAGACCAAAAATCAAGTAAGCAAGTAATGAAATGTCTGCAAGAAAACAAGCAAGTTCAGAGAGCATCAAGGACCCCTCGTTTCAACCCTGAGCTATAAATATTCTTTATTGATATTGTGAATGTTCTTAATTTATCAACTATCAGATATCAAATATCAGGAATAGGCAACACTCTAGAAGATAAGTTCAGGATCCAAAAGAGAGACTTGAATAATAGGCCCTATCCAACAAAATGAAATTTAATGTGGAGAAAAGCAAAGTTTTACACTTAGGCAAGAAAAACCAAAGGTACAATACAGTTTAGGCAAAACCTGCCTCAAAAACAGTAACTATAAGAGGGACCTTGGGAGTCTTAGTAGACAATCACTTAAATATGAGTCAGCGGTGTGCGCAGCAGCCAAAAAAGCTAATACAATCCTTGGTTGTATAAACAGAGGCATAGAATCAAAATCACATGAAGTACAGTACTGCTTTAGAAAACCTTAGTAAGATCACACCTGGAATACTGCATTCAGTTTTAGTCACCACATTACAAAAAAAGATGTTGAGACTTTGGAAAAAGTGCAGAGAAGATCAATTAAGATTATTAAAGTCTTGGAGGCTAAAACATATGAAGAATGGTTGTGGATTTTGGTATGGCTAGTCTAGAGAAAATAAGGACTATGAGCAACATGATAGTATTTTTTAATTTTATTTATTTTTATTGTTTTATTTATTTTATTTGTCGAGTACATATTAGATAATATATATAAGTATAAGCATGAATTGAATACATAAAATGAATACAATTAAAGGGAACATTAGGACAGAGACGGTAGGCACACTGGTGCTCTCATGCACGCCCCTTACAGATTCCAGGATTGGAGGGGCTGCCACAAAGAAGAGGGGGTCAACTTATTTTCCAAAGCAACAGAGGGAAGAACAAGAAACAACAGAGAGCAGAACACGAACAAGGATGAAAACTAATCAAGGAGAGAAGTAACTTGGTATTAAGGAGAAACTTCCTAACAATGAGAACAATTAACCAAGGGAACAGCTTGCCTTCAGAAGCTATGGGTAATTCATTGCTGGATATTTTTAAGAAAAGACTGGACAACCAGTTGTCTGAAATAGTATATAGAGTCTCCTGCTTGAAGACCTCCAAGGTCCCTTCCAGCTCTATTCTGAATTGAATTAAATTAATATCACAGAAGTACATATTGTCTGGAATTTCTAATGTTGGACTATGTTCAGATACTTAAGAATTGTTTACTGGCCTTCTGACTAATTTCAAAAGTAATGTAGCATACATTTTAAAAAGATAAACTCCCTTTTATAGAGATTGATGTGATCAAAATATTAACCTAATATTTAACAAGTGCAGAAGCCAAGTGATGTCCCATGTGGCTTGATATCATTGAGCAAATTATATACTATTTGTCATTTGGTTTATGTGTATGATGTGACTGACTCAAATTCCATAAGTCATGTCATTTGGACAATGGTATCGTGATAAATATGACAACATTGTAGTTTACTGTGGACACCTATCTAGAAAGTAATTAAGAAATGTTAAACTGCTAAATGAATAAGGATGTTTTTTCCTCACAAGCTTCTTTTAGAGGAGTATGATTAATTTCTTATTTCATTTTGGAAAGAGTTCTTATACAAACTCTAAGACAGTTTGAGATCCTTTTAATGTTGAGTTTACCCCAATTGATTCAATATTGATAGCTCTTAATTGGAGAAACTTGAGCATAAAGGAGTGCATCTTTTTAAAATTAGTTAAGAATTAAACCAGAATATTTAAAAATGTATATAAAAATGAAGAAAAGAAATATTCCAAAATTTGAGGGACTGTCACAGAGAAGAAGGGGGCCAACCTATTATCCAAAGCATCTGAAGGCAGGACAAGAAGTAATGAATGGAAGCTTATCAAAGGGAGATCCAACCAACCAAGAAAGTTCCTGACAGAACAATTAAGCAGTGGAATGGCTTGTGTCCACTGGGTCCCTTATTTGTGGGTGCTCCATCACTGGAGGCTTTTAAGGAGAGATTGGACAGCCATTTATCTGGAATGGTATAGGACTGCGATGGTGAACCTATGGCATGCGTGCCAGAAGTGGCACAGAGCCATCTCTCTGGGCATGCGAGCCTCGCCCATTGCTCTTTCGGGTTCCGGCATATTGGCCAGCTGGTCTTCATGTGCACAAGAGCACCGGAAATCAGAAGAGCAGCTGCCCGGTGTGCATGCGTGCGCTGGGCGGTTGCTCTTCTGGTTTCTGGTGCATGCATGCGCACCGGCCAACTGGTCTTCCAGTTTCTGGCACACATGCACGCGCAAAGACCAGCTGGCTGGAGTGCATGCACGTGTAAAAAAAACAGAAGATCATCTTCCCGATGGTTTCCAGCGCTCCCGCGCGTGTGAAGACCAGCTGGCCAGCACACTGGAACCCAGAAGAGCAATGGGCGATGGTTCATGTGCCCGGAGAGATGGCTCTGTGTGCCAGTTCCAGCACTCAGTGCCGAAAAGGTTCGCCAACGCTGGTATAGGGTCTCCTGCTTAAGCAAAGGGGTTGGACTAGAAGACCCCCAAATCCCCACCATCTCGGTTATTCTGTATTTTGTAACTTCTAAAAAACATAGTTGCAATTATAATTGATCTGAGGGATAAACAGAAATATTAACAGAGGTCCTAGCATAAAAGTGGATGAACAAATTGTGTGGCTGAAACAAATTCATGATATTAAATGGTTTTTAAAATATTTTTGTACATTAGTATCCATCCATCCATTTAAATGTTATGCACTATGATTATAGAATCAGTTATGCTTGGAAGAATAAGAGAAATGTAACATAAATAAAGCATTTATATTTAAAATGTTTTGTTTAAAACCATTTATATTTAAATTTTTAAAGGGACTAGTTTGATTTGGTCATGTTGATGCTGAAAGTAAAAGAACTAAGCAACTCTGTTCCTTACTTGGCAAGAATATTTAGGAGACCTTCTTGCTTTCTCCTAAACCCCTTCTCATTATTGTGTTCTGCTTCTGTACTTTGGAACTATGTATTTTGCAGCTCGTGTGGATATATAAATAGTAAAGTAAATATTACCTCCAGAAATATTTAGACATGTAATTCTGGATTCTCTTAGCATAAATAATGTGAGATACTAATACCTTTGATATGAGCCATTGTAAGAACATATTGTAAGAATAAGCCTCTGCAGTCGACTGTTGTATGGTCTATCCCAGTGTTTATCAAACTTGGCAACTTTTAAGTGTAGACTTCAGCTCCTGAATTCCCCAGTCAGCAGTAGAAGTCTATACATTTTAAAGCTGCAAGTTTAAAAACACTGGTTTAATGTTATTCTGTCATCCTTCTTGTTTTGATTTTTACAAGCCAGTCTATATGTAAGGAATGTGGGGTTTTGTGATTGCACAGATCAAGGATAATGCATTGTAAAAAAATTCACCTATAGATACACAAGGTACTAACATTAATGTGCACAGAAAATAAAATTCTGAGTAACACATGAAAAATGAAATTAGGTTGATCATTGTTTCAGGTAGCTATCCAGCCTGCCAAACTGGATACAGTCAAGGGTCTGTAAAACAAGTATGGAGGTATTAATTGCAAGTTGACTCCTTCTTCATGTTGACAGTGACAGAAATTATTACCATCTGTCTCTCAGTTGGAAACCTTGGCAAAATCAGATGCTATTCTTAGCACTGTCCTCTTTGGACAGGTGTTCCAATCATGAATCTGGCTCATTACCATCTTTCTTTCTATCTTCAGATGGTAGGCTGAGTGAATGAAGAATGAAAAAGCAGTTTGCCCTCTACTTTCTACAGATGACCTTCCTAAGTCAGGAATAAAAAAGATGTGTCTGTTCTGGTTACTTTCAAATATTCTTGTATTGGTTTATTCAAGGAAGTCTCATGACAGGCCTGCTACACATTTACTTATGGTTTGTTGAAAATTTATTTATTTATTTATTTCATGTATTTATATGCCGCCTTTCTCCCGAAGGACTCAGGGTGGCATACACAAGTTAAAAACATGCAACAATAAAACCCCCTTTTAAAATCAAATTAAATAATAAATAATAATAAATAATAAAACCCAGAATCAGCCCATTTGCTTGAACAGCCAAGTCTTCAGGTCACGACGGAAGGAGCGGAGATCAGGAGCCGTACGGAGCTCAGTAGGTAACTCATTCCAGAGGGTGGGTGCACGCACAGAGAACGCCCTCCCCCTGGGCGTGGACAGATGACATTGGCTCGCTGATGGTACCCTGAGGAGAGCAGCCCTATGTGAACGAGCAGGATGGTGGGAGGCAGGTAGGAGAAGGTCCTGCAAATAACTTGGACCTAAATCATGTAGGGCCTTATAGGTGAGAACCAGCACCTTGAAGCGGATCCGGAGGACCACTGGTAACCAGTGTAGCTCGTGTAGGAGAGGTATTATACGGGAGTAACGGGCTCCCATAATAACCCGCGCGGCTGTGTTTTGGATCAGCTGGAGCCTCCGGGTGCACCTCAAGGGCAACCCCATGTAGAGGGAATTGCTGTAATTCAAGTGGGAAGTAACCAGGGCATGAGTGACAGTGCGAAGGTCATCTTGGTTCAGAAAAGGGCACAACTGGCGCACCAGGCAAACCTGTGCAAAGACCCCCCTGGTCACGGTCGTCAGGGGGTCTTCAAGGGACAGCCGAGCATCCAGGAGGACACCCAAGTTGCAAGCCCTATCCATGGGGGTAAGTTTTTTCTCACCTGTCAGAAGTGATGGGGCATCTGAGATCCGAGATACCGGCATCCACAGCCACTCAGTCTTGGAGGGGTTGAGTCTGAGTCTGTTCCTACCCATCCAGGCCCGCACCGCCTCTAGGCAACAAGACATCACGGAAAGGGCATCTCTGGGGTGGTCTGAGGTGGAGATGTATAACTGGGTATCATCAGCATATTGTTTTGTTTGTTTTTTGTTTTGTTTTTATTAAATTTCTATACCGCCCTCCTCCCGAAGGACTCAGGGCGGTGAACAGCCACAGAATAAAACACATGGATACAAAAATTTAAAACTAGAATAAAAGCGAATTAAATAATTTGGCTAAGACAAATTTAAAATACCCAATAATATAAGAAACAAATTAAAATTTACATTAAACAGGGGAAAAGATTTAGGCTAGGCCAGCTTGATGAAATAAAAAATTCTTAAGCGCACGACGGAAAGTGCGCAGATCCGGGATCGTCCGTATCTCTGGGGAGAGCTCATTCCAGATCGTAGGTGCCCCCACAGAGAAGGCTCTCCCCCTGGGGGCCACCAGTTGACATTGTTTGGCCGATGGCACCAGGAGGAGCCCCTCTCTATGGGAGCATACTGGCCGGTGGGAGGCTATTGGTGGTAGTAGGCGGTCTCGTAGATAGCCAGGTCCTAAGCCATGGAGCGCTCTAAAGGTGATAACCAAGACCTTGAAGCGCACCTGGAAGACCATCGGGAGCCAGTGCAGCTTGCGCAGGAGAGGTGTTACATGGGAACGCCACGTCGTTCCCATAACCACCCGTGTGGCCACACTCTGCACCAGTTGGAGCCTCCGAGTGATCCTCAAGGGGAGCCCCATGTAGAGAGCATTACAATAGTCCAGACGAGAGGTGACAAGGGCATGAGTGACTGTGCATAGGGAGTCCCGATCTAGAAAGGGACGCAACTGGCGAATCAGGCGAACCTGATAAAAAATCCTCCCGGTCACGGCCGTCAAGTGCTCTTCTAAAGACAGCCGTGAATCCAGGAGGATGCCCAAGTTGTGTGCCCTCTCCATGGGGGCCAATGACTCATCCCCAATAGTCAGTGATGGCACCAACTGACTATATCGGGACGTCGGAAACCACAGCCACTCGGTCTTGGATGGGTTGAGCCTGAGCCTATTCCTCCCCATCCAGATCCACATGGCCTCCAGGCACCGGGACATCACTTCAAGGGCATCTTTGGGGTGGTCTGGGGTGGAGATGTACAAGGTGATGGTATTTCACCCCAAAACCACGGATGATCTCGCCCAGTGGCTTCACATAAATGTTGAACAGGAGGGGTGAGAGGACCGACCTTGCGGCACCCCGCATATGAGGGGTCTCGGTGTCGACTTGTGCCTCCCTGTCAACACAGACTGCGACCAGTCAGATAGAAAGGAGGAGAACCAGTGCAACACAGTGCCTCCCACCCCCAACTCTTCCAACCGGTGCAGCATGATACCATGTCAATGGTATCAAAAGCCGCTAAGAGATCTAACAGGACCAGGACAGAGGAGCACCCCCTGTCCCGAGCCCTCCAGAGATCATCAACCAACGCGACCAATGCCGTTTCCGTGCTGTACCCGGGCCTGAAGCCCGACTGGAATGGATCCATATACGTCGTTTCATCCAGGTGCTGGGAGAGCTGTTGCGCAACCACACTCTCAACAACCTTCACCACAAAGCAGAGGTTGGAGACCAGACAATAATTTACCAACATTGCGGGTCCAGGGAAGGCTTCTTGAGGAGGGGCCTCACCACCGCTTCTTTCAAGGTAGCGGGGAAGTCACCCTCACTCAACAAAGCATTTGTAATCCCCTGGAGCCAGCCTCATGTCACCTCCCAGGAAGCCAGCACTAGCCAGGAAGGACACGGGTCCAATAAACAAGTGGTTGCGTTCAGTCTGCCCAGAATCCTCAGGGGTCACAGGATCAAACTCATCCCAGATAACATTCTCAAGACCTGCCCCAGTCCCTCCCCCTGAGACTATCCAGTCGGAGTCCAGACCGTCCGGAATCTGAGTGATTTTGTCATGCAGATACTGAACAAAATCCTCGGCTCTCCCCTCCAAGGGGTCCTCCCACGCTTCCTGGTGGAGCAGGGAGCGGGTCACCCTAAAGAGGGCGGCCGGGCGATTATCTGATGATGCAATAAGAGCAGCAAAATAGCTACATTTCGCTGCTTTTATTGCCACTAAGTAATTCCTAATATGGGATCTTACTAGTGTCCGGTCAGATTCAGAAAGACTGGCCCTCCAACTATACTCTAGGCGTCTTTTCCAGCGCTTCAACTCTCTCAGCTCCTCGGAGAACCAAGGAGCCAATTGAGATCGGCACCGGGTCAGAGGCCAGAAAGGCACAACCCGATCCAGAGCTCCAGCGGTCGCCCTATCCCAGGCGGCCACTAGGTCTCCAGTCGAGGCGTGTGCCAGAGCCTCAGGAAATGGCCCAAGCTCCATCTGGAACCTATCAGGTTCTATCAGGCGCCTGGGGTGGAACCATCTTACCGGCTCCGCCTCCCTGCGGCGGGGTGGAGCGGTTTGGAAGTCGAGACAAAGGAGAGAGTGATCTGACCATGACAAGGGCTCGGTAGCTATATCCCCTATCTCAAGATCACTCAGCCACTGTCCAGAGACAAAAATCAGATCCAACGTGTTTCCCCCCGTGTGGGTAGGGCCATGAATTAACTGGTTCAAGTCCATAGCTGTCATGGAAGCCATGAACTCCCGAGCCACCTCAGACATCTCACCCACGGACGGCAGGTTGAAATCCCCCATGACCATGAGCCTGGGGGTGTCAACCGCCACCACGGCGATGACGTTGAGCAGCTCGGGCAGGGCTGTTGCCACATGGCAGGGAGCCAGGTACGTGATCAACAAACCCATCTGAACCCCATGGCCCCATTTCACAAGGAGGGATTCACAGCCGGCCATCTGTGGAACAGTGGCCTCCCTCGGTCTCAGACCTTGTTTAATAATAACCGCTATTCCCCCACCCTTCCCCTGTGACCTCGGCTGATGGAATGCGTGGAAGCCTGGTGGGCACATTTCTACCAGAGGGACCCCTCCCTCTGGGCCCAACCAGGTCTCCGTAATGCCCGCCAGGTCCGCTCCCCCCTCCTGCACAAGATCACAGATGAGGGATAGACTTCCGGTGGCTCCGCGGCTCGTCGACACCTAGAAATGGGCACCCACTTCCTCGTTCTGTAAAAGCTCCGGAACAGCTGACAAACGCTGTCGGAAAGCTTGGAAAAGCTCTCCCCGGGCAAAGGGGAGAATGAAGAGCAGGCTGTTGGGGGTAGAGTTCCCCAAAGCCCCCCAGAAAAAATTCTGGGGTGCGAAGAAGGGGAACTCCCCAGAAACCAGCCAAGAAGCTCCGGACCTGGAACGACTCTGCCTTGATGCAGAGCGAGATGACGCGACCACACCAGCAATTAAAATCATCTTTGGGGTAAAAAAAAAGTATTAAGATCTATTTTTAATTTTATTTTAAATTGTAACTAAGAAGTTGGCTGAACAGAGCAGGAGAGCAGGAATGGATTGTACAATCTTTAACTCCGGTTGAAAACTTTGAAAGGGGGAAAAATGGCGCTTAGTGAAAGTGATTGTTAGCGCTTGTTACATTTGTAGCAGACAAAGAGCCATGAAGAACGTTTAGAGCTGACTTGGAAAAGTTGGAATAATGGCTCAAGCTGGACCTGCAGGATCATGGTTTTTGGACTTAAAAAATATTCAAATTGGATTTGCAAAGATTTTTCAAGAGCTTTCAGACTTGATTATTTCTAATATTAACTCAAAAGAAGTCTGACAATGAAATGTGGTTAGGGAATCCAGAGGATGTTATACAGCAAAGTTCACAGAAGGAGGCACAAGATGCAGGGACCTGTATGTTGGGGGACATGGTTCAAATGGAAGTTCTGGTGGGCATCCCTAATTTGTTTATAGAAGAATTGCAATTGAACAAATCAACGCAAGTGGAAGAACTATTTGGCAATTGGAGGTTTGATACACAAAGGAATAGCCTGCTGGACGATATAAGTAAGAAATGGCGGAACCAGGATTATAAATTCAAGCTAAGGGAGCAGATTATTAAACTGAAGGGGACTTTCATGATATATCAGCCTCAGGGCAAGTTTAAGAAGTTAGGAGGGCCTGAAGGAATATGGAAAGAATTATGGCAAATAAAGGATTGGAAGAAATTTAAGAAGATCAAAGACTTTTAATAATGACGGCTTTAAAGGTTATGGATGTTTTATAGGTAAAAATGGATAATGTTCTTTTGTTTCTCTTCTCCTTTTCTCTATTATTATAATGCCTAAAGTTAAAAATAATTTACCCTCCGGAAGGTTGGGGATTTATATTTATAATGATTTAAGAAGTTTTACTGATATTTAATAAGTTAAAAAGATGGTTTATAATTTTAGCTTATTATAAGAAAGATGGTTAATAATTTTAGTTTTATTTTTGTTGGAAATGTAAAATTCGAAATGTATAATTTTAAAGCTTTTTTTAAAGGTTTAAGGGATTTGTTTTTATTTTTTATTTTGTGAAAAATGTTTAATTTTAACAAGTTAAAAGATGGATAATAATTTTAGTTTTGCTATTGTTGTAAATGTATAATTTTAAAGTTATCTTAAAAAAACATGTATAATTTTAACAAGCACAAAGGTTTAAAGGGTTTGCCCTTCTTTTTTCCTTTTCTTTTTTCCTTTTTTCTTTTTTGTCCAAAATGCTTAACTTTAAAGTTAAAAAGAAGGATAATAATTTTAGTATTATTTTAAAAAAAATACTATACAATCTTAATAAGTATAAAGGATGGATAATAATTAAGGTTTTAATATAGATGTTGGAAAAGAAGGTGTTGATGAAAGGCAGGATATCTGTTTGGGATTCTGTCTTTGGTTTTCCTTTCCTTTTCTTTTTTTTTCTCTTTTTTTTCTTTTATTATTGGTGTTTTTATTTTCTTTTATCAAGGTTACTCATATTTTTAGGGAGGTTGATAAAGTTTAATTAGGGGAGTTAAAGGATTTAAGTGAAATTTTGAATTTTTCTTTAGTATGTTAGTATATTTTAGTATATGTTTATGTTTGTTATTGTAATACCCTGTTACTGCTTGGGGAGGTCAAGGTTGGGGAGGGGAGGGTTGGGGGTGAGGGAGAAAAGATTTTATAGAAATGTAAACACAACAGGAAAATTTGAAATGTAATAATGATAGTGTAATGTGTTTATTATTAAGAATATGAAGGGGGTGGGGGGAGGGGGAGAAATGTTTAATTTTGTTTGTAAAACTTTTTCAATAAAAAAAAAGATCACAGATGAGGGGGGCTTTATTGACTGCAGACCTGGCATTGCACAACATCAGTCGAAGGCCCGGGCCCTGAGGGTCTGTGCAACCTGGCAAACGAGTGGAGCCTTGGGGGCCGGAGCATGCTACCGCTCGAAGACAGCAGGTGCGTGCTCCCTTAACATGATATGGCCCCCTGCTCCCCCCATATCTACCCCTCCCACTCACAGTACCGATGGTGAAAACATAATCTGGACAAGCTCGACCCCCCCCATTACTCCTGGATCCCCCACCCCCCTTGCTGCGCATCATGGCCTGGCCCTTGGTGGTTTTCCCCCAAACCCACAGCCCTAATTCCAATTTTACCCTCCCCCCCAGAACCCCTTAAAAGTTTAACCACAAATTTAGATAAATTTAGATAAAAAGCCCCTCAACCCCCTCTTCGCAGCATGCCACCTCTCTGGGTCCCAAGACCCGTCATTGAGGTAGGCCCTCAATAACGTGGAGTGCCAGGTTTGCGAGAGGGGGGAGTCTTGCAATGCAAGAAGCAGTGACCTTAAAAACATCTAAAGCTCTGAGGTAGTTTTAAGGTATGGCCAAGGGCTCGGCTATGGTAGTCCAAAATGTCCTGAGAAGAAAACAAGTCAGGTTGACCATAAACGGGGGAATCTCCACTGTCCTCTCACGACAGTGGCGGAGTCCAATGTTCCAACCAACTCGGGTAGTCCTCCAACCAGCCTCTCACGATGGTTGGTCAACTGGCCATGGGGAAGATAGTACATCCCATCGGTGGTGGAACAGTGATAGAAACCAGCTCCGTTCATCCTCCCGTAAACTGCCATTTTCCATACAGCCAGCGTGCTGGATAACAAACAGAGCCAGGTCCAGAAAGTCTCCAGATGGAAAATAGATGGAAAATAAGCTGTCCACAGTGTTCATACAGGCAGCGTACAGATGGATAATACAGGCAAATAGATAGATGGAAAATAGGTGGGGGGCCACCTCCATCGAGCAGAAACCGGCTGAATAAGCATGGTAATCATAGGGCTTAATAATGGCCCGACCGGGGAGGGGTGGGGGGTTTGTCCAAGGCCACATAGTAACCTCCTAGCCCTCATTAGCCCCCCCAGGTCTTCCAACCTCCCTGGCCATGCCCCATCTTGGCCCCCCCCAGAGTGGTTATAAAGGAGGCCTCGCCATAGGAGATAAAATTTGGGGATTATCCCAAGGCCCTATGGCGGCCCGAAGTTCCCGGAGATTTCAAATTCAATGATGGAGGCTCCCACCTCATGATCTTTCTCAGCTGCATGACTCCAGCCATCCCAACAGCTGGCTGCTGCCTCAGCATCGGCAGAGGCGCTGGCCACATCTTGGGCACCACCAAAACAGCCACGTCTTCCATTAGTCCTCATCTCCTTTGACGCCCGCTTTCTTCCCCCCAAGGCCTACTCCATTACTCTGAGGCGGGTGTGTGTGTGTGCTGTCCGCGACGACGCCAGCATCCCCACCGCAGCTGCCGCACCAACCATCTGGGCATGGAGCCGGCCATTTCGTTGCCTCTGCCGCCCATAGAATGCCGCCCTTCTCTTGGTGGCTGCAGTCGCCGCCCTTCTTGCGGCGCCGCCCTTCCTGCTGCCGCGGAACAGCTGTTCTTGGGAGCTTCGGTGCCATGCTGTTCTCGGCACCCTTGGAGAGCGTAAAAGCTCTCAATCCACTGGCCACAGGCAGTGCTTGCTGGGTAGGGGGTCATAGATGGTCAGAACGACCCCCGGAGCCCTCACAAGCCAAAAATCCACATCTCCACCGCAACAAGCCTAGAGCTGGGTCACCATCTTGGAGCATGCGCAGGTGACTGTCGCATATTGATGGTCTTCGCGAGAATATTGATGATATCTCACCCCAAAGCCACGAATGATGTCACCCAGTGGCTTCATATAGATGTTAAAGAACAGGGGGGAGAGAACCTAACTTGTGAGGCACCCCACAAGTTAGGGGCCTCGGGGTAAACCTCTGCCCTCCCGCCCATACAAACTGCAAGCGACCTGAGAGGAAGGAGGAGAACTACTGAAAGACAGTACCTCCCACCCCCAACCCCACAAGTCGCTGCAGTAGGATACCATGGTCGATGGTATCAAAAGCCGCTGAGAGGTCAAGTAGAACCAGGTTGGAGGAACAACCTCCATCTCGAGCCCGCCAGAGATCATTCACCAGAGCAACCAATGCTGTTCCGTGCTGTGCCCGCGCTGGAAGTCTGATTGGTATGGGTCAAGGTACTCTGTTTCCTCCAGGAATTGTGGGAGCTGTTGCGCCACCACAGTCTCAACAACCTTCGCAATGAAGCGAAGATTGGAGATGGGACGATAGTTATTAAGTGAGTTTGGATCCTCTTTGTTGTTCTTCTCTGCACTCTAAGTTTCAAAATATTTTTGTATCTTGGTGACCAGAATTGGATACAGTATTCCAAGTGTGACCTAACTAGTGCAGTATAGAATAGTACTATTGCTTCTTAAGGAAAAAACTGGCAGAAGATAGTGATTGGATTAATGGGCCAGAAGAATATGTAGACTTTAACTCCAAGAATTTTCCAACCAGCAAGCTATATTTTAAATAAATATTTAAAAAACCCAGAATAACAGATTTGGAAGAGACCTCAGAGGTCTTCTAGTCCAACCCCCTGCTCAAGCAGGAGACCCTATACCACTGATGGTGAGCCTTTTCAGCACTGAGTGCCCCAACTAGAATGCACGCATGTGCGCACAGAGCACCAGGAACCTGAAAACCAGCTGGCCAGTGCACTGGTCTTCAGGTTTCCAGTGCTCTGGTGTGTGCGAAGACCAGCTGGCGACAGCGCATGTGCCCACAACTTCTGAAGGCAAGCTGTTCCATTGGTTAATTGTTCTCACTGTCAGGAAATTTCTCCTTAGTTCTTGGTTGTTTCTCTCTTTGATTAATTTCCATCCATTGCTTCTTGTCTTGCCTTCTGGCATGCAAATATTGGAACACTACTACCGTGTTACACCTATTCCTTCTTTTCACTAGACTAGACATACCCAATTCCTGCAAACGTACATCATTTGTTTTAAACTCCAGCCCCCAATTATCTTTGTTGCTCCATTTTACACTCTTTCTAGAGTTTCATATTTTTTATATTTTGGCAACCAAAACTGCAGTATTCCCACTGTGGTTTTATCAAGGTATTATAAAGTGGCATTAAATCTTCATGTGATCTTGAGTCTATCCCTCTGTTAATGCAATTTAGGATTTTATTGACTTTTTTTGGCAGCTGCAACATACTGCTGGGTCATATTTAAGTGGTTGTCTACTAGACTCTTTGATACCTCTCGCAGTTGCTGCCGTTGAGCCAGGTTTTACCTATTCTATACCTGAGTATTCAATTTTTCTTACCTAAATGTTAAATCTTACTTTTCTGTACATTAAATTTCATTTTGTTAGATGGGACCCAGTGTTCAAGTCTGCCAAGATCATTCTGAAATCTTGAACCTATCTTCTGAGGTGTTGGCTATTCCTGCTAGTTTGGTGTTGTCTGCAAATTTGATGAGTTCCCTCATCTAAATTGTTTATGAAGATATTGAAGAATACTGGACCTAAGACAGAACCTTGGCCTATCTCACTGCTTCCTTCCTTCCATATAGAAGTAGTTCCATTACAGACTACATATGTGGTTTGGCAGCCAATTATGAATCCATGTAGTAGTGATGCTATCTATTCCACATTTTTCTAACTTACTAAGAAGTAGGTTGTAATCTACTTTGTCAAATGTCTTACTAAAATCTAACTATACTATGTCCAGCATTTTGCTGGTCCACTAATTTAGTCACTTTGTCAAAGAATGAAGTAAGGTTTGTTTGGTATGATCTGTTTTGACAAACCCATGTTGGCTTCTGGTAATAATTTTGCTTGTTTCTAGTATTCACAGATCTATTGCCTGATTATCTTTTCTAGGATCTTTCCAGGAATTGATGTCAGGCTGATTGGTCTGTAGTTTGATGAGTCTGCCTCCCCCCCCACACTTTTTAAAGATGGGAGCCACATCAGCTCTTTTCCAGTTCTCTGATAGTTCCCAGCTGCTCCAAGATCTTTGAAATGTATGGTTCAATGATTCTGAGATCAGGGAAGGCCCCGTGCATGCGCAGCAGACACCTGAAGACCAGCTGGCTGGTGGGAGGCACGCGCGCATGTGCAGTGGAGCTGGGCTGGGTGATGGCTGGTGTGCCTGGAGAGAGGGCTCTGTGTGCCACCTGTGACATGCGTGCCATAGGTTCGCCATAACGATCCTAGTCTGTTTTATGCAGTTCTGTTTTTGGTAGGTTGGGCTATTTTTTTCCTTTTGTGTGAAGACAGATGCAACTGCTCTGCTTTCTCCCTGTTGCCTGTCATTTCATTGCCATTGCCTCCCATTAGTGTTTCCTTGGATCCAAGGAAACTGGATCCAAGGAAACTGATTGTTTCCTTGACTTTTTCATTGGTCTTTTTCCTTGTTTTTATTATTTTTTATATTTGTTGCAAATCTTACTTCAGTTAGTCATTGCTTTCCTGACTTTGCAGATTCAGACTCTATACTGATATTCTGTCTTAGTTAGCTTTCCCTTTTTCCATTTTTTATACTTATCCTTTTTGCATTTTAGTTTATCAGAGAGTTCTTTGTGCAAACATGCTCGTTTCTTCTTAGATTTCTTGTTTTTCTTTTTCAGTGGTGGTCTGGGCTTTTATGATCATATTTTTCAGAGTTTTCCAAATTTTTGAGATGATTTCCCTTTTTAAAATTTTTATCCAAGGAATCTTTCCCAAGGTTGCTAAGTCAACCTCTTCTATCATTTCTTCTGTATCATTTTATATAGTGTAAAATAATTGTATATTTAAAAATAAATATAAATTCAACTATATTTTAAAATAAAACCTATGTATCTGAATGATTTCTCTTCTGAATGAATTATAATACATGTCAGCTTTTCAAGGTAGGACAGCTCAGGAATCAGATCCCACCAGAACTCTATTCCTATAATAACAGGATTTTGAAATCCTGCCAAAATTTCCCTTTAGTCCCTTTTATTTATTTATTTGTTTGTTTGTTTGTTTGTTTGTTTGGCTTATATGCTGCCCTATCTCACAATGGACTCAGGGCGGCTCACAATAATAAAAACAAGCCACAATATAAAATAAAGTCTAAAATTTAAAAGATTTAAAATTAACCCTTAAAACCCCATTATCAGTCCAGGTCAAGGGAATTAAACAACCAAGTTTTTAATTCACAGCGGAAGGTGCGAAGTTCAGGTGCTAATCGGAGTTCCAAGGGAAGTTGATTCCAGAGGGTGGGGGCACCCACCGAGAAGGCTCTACCCCTGGAGGTCGCCAGCCGCCACTCTCTAGCTGACGGCACCCTGAGTAGGCCCTCTCTATGGGCGCGAACCAGGTGATGGGATATCGTTGCTGGCTGTAAGTGGTCCGCCAAATATCCTGGTCCTAGGCCATGTAGGGCTTTGTAGGTCATCACCAGCACCTTGAATCTCACCCGGAGGGCAACTGGCAACCAATGCAAACCGTGCAGGAGAGGTGTAACATGGGAGTATCGGGATTCTCCCATCACAACCTGTGCGGCTGCATTTTGTACCAGCTGAAGCCTCCGAGTGGTCCTCAAGGGCAGCCCCATGTAGAGAGCGTTGCAGTAGTCAATCCGTGAGGTGACCAGCGCGTGAGTAACTGTGCCTAGGGCATCTCGGTCCAAGTAGGGGCTCAACTGGCGCACCAGACGTATCTGGGCAAATGCCCCCCTGGTCACGGCCGTTATCTGGTCTTCCAAGCTCAGCCGTGAGTCCAGAAGGACGCCCAAGTTGTGCACCCTATCTACAGGGGGCAAAACTTCACCCCCTATAGTCAGCGATGGCATCTCTCCACTGAACCGAGATGCCGGTACCCACAGCCACTCGGTCTTGGCCGGGTTGAGTTGCAATCTGTTTCTACCCATCTAGACCCGTACCGCTTCCAGGCACCGGGCCATCATGTTGAGGGCATCACTGGGTTGGTTTGGGGTGGAAATAAAAAGCTGAGTATCATCCACATACTGATGATACCTCACCCCAAAACCACAGATGATCTCCCCTAGCGGTTTCATATAGATGTTGAACAAAAGGGGCGAGAGAACCGACCCCTGAGGCACCCCACAAGTGAGTGGCCTCAAGGTCAATCTCTGCCCCCCTGCCAACACCGCTTGCGTTCGACCCGAGAGGTAGGAGGAGAACCACCGTAAAACAGTGCCTCCCACTCCCAACCCCTCGAGGCGACGCAGCAGGATACCGTGGTCGACGGTATCGAATGCCGCCGAAAGATCTAATAGGACCAGAACAGAGGAATAACCTCTGTCCCGGGCCCTCCAGAGATCATCCACCAAAGCGACCAATGCCGTCTCCGTGCTGTACCCGGGCCTGAAACCCGATTGGTACGGGTCGAGGTAATCCGCTTCATCCAGGACCAGCGGGAGCTCATGTGCCACCACATTCTCAACAACCTTCGCTAAAAAGCGAAGGTTGGAGACTGGACGAAAATGATTTAATACAGCTGGATCCAAGGCCGGCTTCTTGAGGAGGGGCCTCACCACCGCATCCTTCAAGGTGGTCGGGAAGTTCCCCTCCCTCAAAGAAGCCATTATCACCTCCTGGATCCAGCCTCGTGTCACCTCCCTGGCTGAATAAACCAGTCAGGAGGGGCATGGGTCCAACACACAGGTGGCCGCACTCAGCTTTCCCATGATCCTGTCCACTTCCTCTGGGGTAACAGAATCGAACTCTTTCCAAAGCACAGGACCCGCTGTCTCACCCCCGTCTGACTCTGCCCAGTCGGAGTCCAAGCCGTCCCGAATCCGAGCGATTTTGTCCAACAGGTGCTGACCAAACTCCTCGGCTCGTCCCTGTAAAGGATCTTCCCTCACCCTCTGATTTAAGAGGGAGCGGGACACCCTAAACAGGGCAGCCAGGTGATTCTCTGCGGACGCGATAACATCAGCGAAGTAGCGGCGCTTTGCCGCCGCCAACTCCACCAAATAGGCCCGAGTGGCCAATCTTAACTGAAATCGGTCGGATTCGGAACGGCTGGCCCTCCAACAGCTCTCTAGGCCTCGTCTACGCCACTTCATCCCCCGGAGTTCCTCGGTAAACCAGGGAGCCAACCGGGGTCTGCGACGAATCAGAGGCTGCAAAGAAACGACCCGGTCCAGAGCCCCGGCAGCAGCCTCTTCCCAGGCCTCCACCAGGGTCGTGGCCGGGGCGTGGGAGAGAGAGAGAGAGGGATCATCCCAAGCTCCTGCTGGAACCTCTCAGGGTCCATCAGGCACCTGGGGCGGAACCAGATGGTCGGTTCCAGCTCCCAGCGAGGAGGGGCGGCATCATGGAAGCCCAGCCGAAGGAGATAATGGTCGGTCCATGACAGGGGATAAATAGAAGGAGATCCCCCACCGAACTCATCTAACCACTGCTCCGAGACAAAAACCAGATCAGGCATGTGCCCCCCCCCCCCATGAGTTGGGCCCTGAATAATCTGAGTCAGGTCCATAGCTGCCATGGAAGCCATGAACTCCCGAGCCGCACCCGACGCCACACCCAGGGACAGCAGATTGAAGTCCCCCAGAACAATAAGTCTGGGAAACTCCACCACCAGCCCCAAGAGGGCATCAAGCAGCCTGGGCAGGGCTGTTGATACGCAGCTGGGAGACAGGTACGCAATCAACAGACCCAACTGACCATACAGGCCCCACCTCATGAGGAGGGCCTCACATCTGTCAATCTTCGGAGCAGTGATCTCCCGTGGACTAAGGACCTCCCTAATAACCACCGCCACCCCCCTCCCCTACCCTGGACCCTCGGCTGGTGCAGCACCCGGAAACCTGGTGGGCACAATTCAGTCAGAGGGACACCCCCCTCTGAGCCCAACCAGGTTTCCGTGATGCATGCCAGGTCTGCGGTTTCCTCCTCAATCAAATCACGAATGAGGGGAGCCTTATTAACCACAGACCTAGCATTAAAATACACCAGCCTAAGCCCAGGGGCCCAATCTCTCAAACCCCCAGGAGGTTGGATAGAACTGGGGGGGTCGGAGTGCGCCACCGCTTGAAAATAGCGGGGGCGGGCTCCCGAGGTCTGATACAGCCCTCCGTTCCTCCACCTACAGCCATTCCCAATCACTACCAGTATCTGAGATCCTACCCTCACCCTTGGTGCACCTGAATGACCCAGCACCACATCAAAACCTCCGCCAACTCCCCATAACCTGGTCTGGCAACAGCCCAGCGGGGCCCCCTCAACCACCAGCCGGATATCAAAACCCACCCCCCTCCCCAAACCCCTTAAAAATCTTACTAAAAAACAATACAATGACCCTTTACGAAAACCCTTAAAACCCTCGTGCCACCTCTCGGGGTCCCAGGACCCGTCATTAAGGTAGATCTTCGCCAAGCCAGTAGGCCATTCCAAGGCCTATACTTTACAAAACATTTATACGTTACAAAGGATGTTATTTTGACTATCCTTCTAATGTTCCTTTCACTCCCTGGCTATATTGTTGTTAACATTCTCTTTGATTATCCCTTTCTATACAAGCAAGTATGAGTGGGTTGGAAGCAATGGAAAACTGAAAAAGTCATGATAGAATACAGTTAATGAAATTCTAAAATAGAGAAAGATGAGAAATGTAAAACAAAAGGCAGTGTATTAAGTGGTATTGCAAAGTGATAGAAACAAGGATGATTTACAATATATATAGAGAGAGATATTGTGGATGGTGTCAGTATAAATTAGATTTAATTCTTTATATCATGCCATTCATTTCTTTGGCTTGGCATTTCATACTTTTCTGTTATCTGTATAACTTTGTTTACTCCCAAAGGAAAAAGTATTGTGGGTACGCATATACTGTACATGTGTATTCATTTTCTTCTTAGTTACTCTTTTATCCATAATTTACAGCCTAGAGCAGGGGTTCTCAAACTAAGGCCTGTGGGCTGGGTACAGCCCACCCAAGCCATTAATCTGGACTGTGGGGGACCCAGAGGCTGCCCCGCCCACCTCACCCTGCCCACCCACCAGCCCCCACCCTTCAGCCAAGTGCAGGACTTACCTTAGCAGGCAGAGTCTTTGTGGGGATGGGGGAAGAAAAAACGGGCCATGCGGAGCTCCCGGGAGACCTTCATGCACCTCGTTTATGGCTGGCAGAGTGCTTGTGGGGACGGGGGAGGGAAAAAAGGGGCCAAGTGGTCCTCCGAGGGACCCATTTTTGCCCTCCCCCACCTCCAGAAGCACTCTGCTGGCCAATAAATGGACGTGCCTTTCTGAGGAAAAACCTCAAAGATTTACCAGGGACTTCAGTCCACCATCACTCTGCTGAGGGGGGGAAAGCTGAAGGGTCCCAATGAAAGAGGCTGTGCCTGCTGTGTAATTACACATTGCTTCCAAGAGTTGCGCTTAGTGCCAGATACCTGCACACTTTCCATTTGTCCTGGGTGAAACAGAGTAGAAGCTGAAAGGGGCAGGAGGTCTGAAAGCATGCAGAACCCCAGAGTTCTTCCTTCCTTCCTTCCTTCCTTCCTTCCTTCCTTCCTTCCTTCCTTCCTCCCTCCCTCCCTCCCTCCCTCCCTCCCTCCCTCCCTCCTTCCCTTCCCTTCCCTTCCCGTCCCTTTCCTCTGACAGCCATGCGGTGAGAGGGCTGAGCGAGTGATGCAATGCTGGGAGCTGAACGGCTGGGTCCAATGGCAGTCACAGTCCTGCATTGGGCAACTATGGTGTCCCTCTGCCTCTGCTTCTTAGTTGAGGCTTTCTCCATACCCAGATTCAGGGCAGGGATCAACCAGCATGCTCCAAGCGGGCAAGCAGCTGGCCTGAAAGAGGCTCCTGCAAGCCAGCGGGCACCTATTGGCAAAGCAGGGCTGGCGAGACTCAAGTGAGAGAGGGAGTGGGTGCCGCAACAGTCACCCCACCTCCTTCTTCCCCTGCCACCGATGGTGCTTAGCTGCCCGCCCTTCTCCCACTTGGTGCTTGGCAGTTATGGGACTGCGGCTGGCGAGGCTGACTGCCCTCCAAAGGAGGATGGCTGTCTCCACTCCTGGAGAGGGGGGTAGGAAGGGCTGGCTGGCAGATCAGCGCTGCTAAGCCCCCACCTTGTGGCTTCCTTGCCAGATCTGCTCCGAGTGATGCATGTCTGGCCCGAATCTGCCTGCCAGACTCAGGAAGCCCTTGTTGCATGCGTTCAGCACATGCGAAGGAAGCTCCAGGGTGGCCAGTGATAACCCAAAACCGGATTGAGACTGCCACAATGCAAATAGAATAGAATGGAATGGAATGGAATGGAATGGAAATAGGAGAGAATGGAATGAGAATAGGGATGGGATGGAATAGCAATAGCAATAGGATGGAATGGGAA
>WNWU01000048.1:9118488-9267502 GCA_012654045.1 Ptyas mucosa
TGGGATGGAATAGCAATAGCAATAGGATGGAATGGGAATGGGAATGGAATGGAAATAGGAGAAAATGGAATGGAATGGAATAGAAATAGGGGAGAATGGAATGGGAATGGGAATGGGAATAGGATGGAATGGAATGGGAATAGGGATGGGATGGAATAGAATAGCAATAGGATGAAATGGAATGGAATGGAATGAAATCAGTGGTGGGATGCCCCCGGTTCAGATCGGTTCACAAGAACTGGTAGTAAAACCGGTGGGAAGCCCTGCTTACCACCCCAGATGTCATCATTGGCAATCTGCGCATGTGCAATCCCGTTGCAAACCGGTAGTAAGGGTAAGTAAAACCCACCCCTGAATGGAGTGGAATGGAATGGAATTCAGCAAGGTTTCTCTTCCGCACCCCCTTTGCTCTTCTACCACATTTTTCTTTCCTGAGAGAGAGATGAGAGAGAGAGACTTGTTGATTGTAACCTCCTTGGGGCTGAGAAGAATTGCTGCAAAACTGAGTTTTCTGAAGTGGACCACTAGACTTGTAAACAAAAAATGATCCAGTAAAAAGAAAAGTCAAACAAAAGCAAATAAAACACCCCCAGGAAGAAAACAAATTAAAGTTTAATTTGTGTATATTATTTAATGGACTGCTAAATTGTCCACGCCCACCCAGTCACATGACCACATAGCCACACTCACTCACCCAGTCCAGCCCTCCAACAGTCTGACGGACCGTGAAGTGGGCCCCTGTTTAAAACTTTTGAGGACCCATGGCCTAGAGAGAGATTATTTTATTAACTTCTATTTATATGTTATGTTAGACCACAACCTATTTCTTGGTACGCTAGAAAAATGTGGGATAGAAAGCACCACCACCAGATGGATTTGTAACTGATTAACAGTTTAAATAGATCATATCCTGGCTAACAGATTGCGACGGTAATTTGTAATTTTAATTTGTAAGTGGCTAACAGTTTAAGTAGACCACAATCTACTTCTTGGTAAGATAAAAAAATATGGGATAGCAGCACCACCAGATCGATTTGTAACAAACCATACTCAATGTGTATGTATTACATGCAGCTGGACGAAGGGTTTTTTTAAGAGAGGTATTACTCCTCTAGCACTCCTCCTCACTCCAGGACTCCTGCTCCAGATTTTGCCTTGAGGTTGACTCCTGAAGACTTTCCCATAGATGGGTATAGCCACAAGGCAGTGGAGGTTTGAAATCGGAGTTTTCCTTCTCCTACATAAGTTGCCTTCCAAGGCTAGCGGACACCATCTAACTGATTTTTCCCATGCACACAGCTAACAAGACTTCCCACTTACACTCAATCAAACAGCCACTCTCCCCTCCCCCTAGAAACAAGCAGATTTGTTCATGAGGTGAACTGAAGCACCTTCCTCCCTGCAGTCACATGATTCACTCCTTCTGAATCTTGGTCCAGCTGGCCTGGCTGGTAGCACCTTGTAAGGGCCCCTATCCCTGGTGGCACAGCAGACTAAAGCACTGTTAAGCACTGTTAAGTAACACCAGCTGCCTGCAATTACTGCAAGTTCAAATCTCACCAGGCTCAAGGTTGACTCAGCCTTCCATCCTTTCGAGGTAGGTAAAATGAGGACCTGGTTTGTGGGGGTAATAAGCTGACTTTGTATAAAAAAAGAACACCGCTTTGGGGGGGGGGGGGCAAAAGCCCTACTAAGCAGGTATATACAAAAGTATGAAGGCTATTGCTTAACGTATTGTAAGCCGCCCTGAGTCTCCGGAGAAAGGCGGCATATAAATCGAAACAATAAATAAATAAATAAACAAATAAATAAATAAATAAATAAATAAATAAACATCCAGGGTTACAGGAGAAGATGGTCAACTGTTTTGAAGGCGGAAGAGGGCTTTATGCCCCAACAGCAGATAAAATGGCAGAACCATCTTCTAGGAGAAGGGAAACTCTGATTACAAACCTCCACTGCCTTGTGGCTATATCTACAACTGGAAAAGGCTTCAGGAGTCAACCTCAAGGCAAAATCCAGAGCCGGAGTCCTGGAAGCAGTTCGTGACTGTGTACAATCACGTTCTGGTAACTCCTGCGATGCAGCTGGAACTAATTGTATCGGCTTTGCCTTTCCATTGGACTATTTCAGCGACATGGAGAGGGGGGGATCTGCTGCTTGGGTAACAGTCTATCCTCCATATTAATCTACCCAGGCCTCGTGCTCTGGAGAGGACACTCCAGCTTTGCATACAGCATTGAAACAACACGGGAAGTGGCAGTTACCGCTTATAAGTCCTTGCTTGATTGGCATAGAGCGTGACACCAGGGGCCACTTTCGTCAGTGGGAGAGGTCATTGTACCTCATTGGGCAGCTACCGCCCTCCTTAAGCTGGGCAGCCCCCAGCCAGTAAGGTGCTGCTCCACCACAGTCTGTTAACCTCACAGAGTGCGTGGGGTTTAGGGTCAAACCTGACATGCAGGTCAATAACTTTGTACCATGCAACAAATATAAGAAAACTTTAGGGCTATGGAATGTTTGGACAATGACCCCCGGCTTTTCTGATGATTTATAAGAGATAGATGACCTACGTAAGACAGCTGCCCTTGACATGGAGTTGAGCAGACTGTAGATGGACATCATCGCCCTTCAAGAGACAAGACTGTTAGACTTGTGATCTATTAAGGATAAAAACTTCTCATTCTTCTGGCAGGGAAAACCATCAAACGAGTCTAGGGAATATGGGGTTGGCTTCGCAGTCAGAAACACCCTACTAGGATCTGTTACTCCACCTGCTGCAGGAAGTGAAAGAATTCTGTCCTTCCAGCTCCACTCATCAGCAGGGCTGGTTATTCTTATTAGTGCATATGCTCCAACATTATCATCTTCAGTAGAATCCAAAGACAAATTCTATAACAATCTGGCTGCTACTATCAAGAAAATCCCTGAGAAAGAACCACTGTTTATCCTTGGCAATTTTAATACCAGAGTTGGAGCTGATTATAGTTCTTGGCCCATTTGTTTAGGTCAGTTCAGTGTTGGAAAGATGAACAAAAATGGCCAACGACTGCTGGAGTTTTGCTGCTACTATGGTCTTTGCGTTAGCAATACATACTTTAAAACAAAGCCTCAAAAGAGTCTCTTGGAGACATCCAAGATCGAAGCATTGGCACCAGCTCGACTTAATTCTTACCAGGTGCTCCAACCTCCCCAATATTACAATCACATGCAGCTATCAGGGTGCTGATTGTGATACAGACACCTCCTTGGTGTGCAGCAGAATAAAACTGCAAACAAAGAGATTGCATCACTTGAAGAAGGAAGGAAGACCACGAATTGACATCAACAAGACCCTCAATCAGGGCAAAGTGGAGGAATTTGCACAAGCAGTCAGGGAAACTATCCCAGGCCCGGCTGAAGTAAATGCATCTGAAGAGATGGAAATATTTCAAGAATGTTGTTTATAACACTGCCTTGTCAGTATTTGGTAAGGAGATCAGAAAGACAGCAGATTGGTTTGAAGCTCATTCAGAGGAGTTGACACCAGCCATTGAGGAAAAAAGGAGAGCTCTAATTGCATATAAAGCCTGTTCCAGTGAGCGCAACCTACAGGTTCTGCGAGCTGCTCGTAGCAAAGTCCAACAGACCGCCAGGAGATGTGCTATGATTATTGGCTGCAGCTTTGCTCTCAGATCCAGATAGCAGCTGACACAGGCAACATCAAGGGGATGTATGATGGCATTAAGCAGGCCTTAGGTCCAACACAGAAGAAATCTGCCCCTCTGAAGTCTGCTACAAGTGAGGTTATCCAGAACCGAGCACAGCAGATGGCACGCTGGGTGCAGCACTACTCTGAGTTATGTTCCAGAGAAAATGTTAAAGTGGTAACTGAAGAAGCATTAAATATTTTTTTTAATTTTTTATTAAGACAATACAAAAAGACAATAAAAACGAAGCAAAATCAACAAAAATACAAACATTCCCACCACCTACTAAACTCACCCTACATTACATATATAAGTTTTTTAGTCATCTACAGATTGTACCATAAACTTTATAACATTTGCTTAATCGTTTTTCATATATTCCAATTTCTAACTGGATGTGTTAGAGTTATAGTAAATTTAATCTATGTTTTTCATCTCCTCCACCTCTATCTATCTTTTTTAGTGTATTGCTATTTTGCTTTCAAGCCATTGATACCATTTGTGCCATATTAAATAATATTCACTTTCTTCTTTATCCTGGAGTTCCAGGGTTAATTTGTCCATTTCGGCACATTCATTTATTTTAGAGATAATTTTATCTCTGTTCGGGATTAAGTCTGTCTTCCAGTTTTGGGCATATATGAGTCGTGCTGCTGTCAAAATATGAGTGATAAGATACTTTGTTTCTTTGCTGTATTGTGATGTCATTATGCCAAGTAGAAAAAATTCTGGATTATTTTCTATCTGCAGGTTTATTATTTCTTCTATAATACTTTTTATTTCTAGCCAGTATTGTTGGGCTTTGGTGCACTTCCACCAGGTGTGAAAATATGTTCCCTTTTGGGTTTTGCACTTCCAGCACAGTGTGGATGTATTTGGATGAATTTTGGCTAATGGGCCGGTGGTAGATGCCACCTATAAAACATTTTAATTAGATTTTCCTTATACGGTGTGGCTCTCGTCATTTTGATATTTTGATTCCATAGTTTATCCCATTCTGTCAACCGGATATTACGTCCTATGTCCCTGGCCCACATTATCACGTTATGTTTAACTGTTTCCTCTAGAAGAGCATCTCTTAACAAAAAATTGTATAATTTAGTTATTATTTTTTGATCCGGTCCTAAAAGAATTTTATCCAAATCGTTCGAATCCATAGCTATTCCATGTTGCAATTTATCTTTGTTATATCTTGAGTGGATTTGTGTATAATGCCACCAGTCCATCTTTGTATCACTCTCTTGGAGTTTGTGTCTTGGGAGAAGTTCACCTTCATTAGTTAGTAAATCTTGATATTTCATCATTTTACCTATTTCTAAAGTATTTGGGAATATTAACGCCTCCATCGGGGACCACCATCTCGGTATTCTTGTGTAGTACCTCTTCTTTATTCCTTGCCAAATTTTATATAATGAATCCCTAATAATATGTCTTTGGAAGTAAGTATGTTTTTTATCAGGTCCATCCCAAAGGAAGGCATGCCATCCTCTCGTAAGGTCGAATCCTTCTAGATATAATGTTCTCTTATCCTCCAATGTTATCCAATCTTTAATCCAAGTCATGCCAGCCACTTTGTAATACAACTCCCAGTTTGGTACTGCCAGGCCTCCCTTGTCTCTTGTGTCTTGTAACGCTTTAATCTTAATTCTAGGTCTTTTCCCTTGCCATATATATATTGTTACTATTTTATTTAGATTTTTGAAGAAGTCTCTTCCCGGGTAAATTGGTATGACCTGGTACAGAAATAATATTCTTGGTAGGATATTCATTTTTATTGAATTAATTCTTCCCATCAGTGAGAGTTGTATTCTGTTCCATACTTCCAAGTCTTTTTTAATTTGTTTTAGTAGTTTGGTGTAATTGTCTTCCTTGATTGTTGTAGCTTTCGCAGTCAGCCAGATGCCTAAATATTTTATCTTTTTTACAATTTGGAGTCCAATTTTTTCTTCTAATTCTAGGCTTTGTGTTTGGGTCATGTTTTAAATCAATACTTTAGTTTTTTGTTTGTTTATTTTAAGGCCCGCAACTTTCCCATATTCTTCTATCATTGATATTAACTTTGGTGCTGATTGTCTCGGATTTTCCAGATTAAAAATCACATCGTCTGCGAAAGCCAACAATTTATATTCCTCTCCCCTGATCCGCAATCCTTTAATATCCTCATCCTTCCTTATCCCATTTAGGAGGGTTTCCAACGCTATTACAAATAGTAGTGGTGACATGGGGCATCCTTGTCTTACTCCTTTCTGAATATCAAATGTTTGTGTCAAATCTCCGTTTATTGCGATCTTTGCTGTCTGGTGTGAGTAAATTTTTTGTATCAAATTATTGAATTTCTGTCCACAGTTCATCAACTCCAATTTTTTTATCAAAAAAGCCCAGTTTAAATTATCAAACGCTTTCTGAGCGTCGAGAGAGATTATAGCCATTTCTGTATTTATTCTTTGATCATATTATTCCAAGATACTTATGATTGACCTGAGGTTTTTCCTAATTTGTTTTCTGGGTATGAAACCATTCTGATCGGGGTGTATATAAGAAGCATTAAATAACATTGAGTGCCTGCCTGTCTTGGAGGAGCTTGACAGTGAACCAACTTTAGAAGAACTAAATGCGGCCCTGGACTCCCTTGCCTCTGGCAAGGCACCCGGGAAAGATAACATTCCTGCTGAAGTTCTGAAGTGCTGCAAAGAGAACATCTTCTGTCATTGTTGGAAGGAAGGTGGAGTACCATAGGACATGAAGGATGCAAATATCGTCTTACTGTACAAGAACAAAGGTGACAGGGGTGATTGTAACAACTACCATGGCATCTCTCTTCTTAGTGTTGTAGGGAAGCTGCTTGCCCATGTCGTACTGAAGAGGCTCCAGATGCTTGCAGAGAGCGTCTATCCAGAATCACAGTGTGGATTTCGAGCCAACAGGTCCACTACTGACATGGTATTTTCCCTTAGACAGTTTCAGGAGAAAAGCAGGGAACAAAGACAGCCACTTTTCGTAGCCTTCATAGATCTTAGGAAGGCTTTTGACTTCGTTAGCAGAGACGGCCTTTATAAAATTCTACCCAAGATTGGATGTCCACCTCAGCTCTTCAACATCATCCGGTCTTTTCATGAGGAAATGAAGGGCAAGTAGTTTTTGATGGCTTAACTTCAGATTCCTTTGATATTCGAAGTGGAGTGAAGCAGGGCTGTATCCTTGCGCCAACTTTATTTGTAATCTTTTTTGCTGTCATGCTGAAACATGCTTTTGGAACTGTAACAGAGGGTATTTATCTCCGGACCAGATCAGATGGAAAACTCTTAATCTCTCTAGATTGAGAGCAAAGTCTAAAGTCCAGTTGAAATGCTTACGGGATTTCCTCTTCGCTGATGATGCTGCCGTCACTGCTCACTCTGCTGAAGACCTTCAACAACTTATGGACAGTTTTAGCAAGGCCTGCCAAGACTTTGGACTAAAAATCAGCCTGAAAAAAACACTGGTCATGGGTCAGGATGTGGATTCACCTCCCTGTATTTCAATCTCTGCACAAGAACTGGAGGTCGTCCATGACTTTGTGTACCTTGGCTCAACTATCTGTGACACTCTCTCTTTAGATACTGAGCTAGATAAACATATTGGTAAAGCGGCCACCACATTTTCCAGACTTACAAAGAGAATATGGCTTAATAAGAAACTGACAGAACATACAAAGATCCAGATCTATAGTGCCTGTGTCCTGAGCACACTCTTGTACTGCAGTGAATCTTGGACCCTCTATGCACAGCAGGAGAGAAAGTTGAACAGCTTTCATATGCGCTGTCTCCGACGAATTCTTGGCATCACCTGGCAGGACAAAGTTCCAAATAGCGCAGTCTTGGAATGTGCTGGAATTTCTAGCATGTATACACTATTGAAATAGTGACGTCTATGCTGGCTGGGGCATGTCATGAGAATGGTTGATGGTCAGATTCCGAAAGATCTCCTGTATGGAGAATTAGTGCAGGGAAAGTGCCTCAGAGGGAGACCACAGCTGCGATATAAGGATATCTGCAAGAGGGACCTAAAGGCCCTGGGAATGGACATTAACAACTGGAAAACCTTGACCTATGATCGTTCAGCTTGGAGGCTAAAGACGCAGCATGGCCTTCTCCAATTCAAAGAGACACTTGTTCGGCAGGGTGAGGCACAGAGGCAGTCCCGGAACCAGCAAAATCTGGGGGCTGGGCAGGGGACAGAATGTATCTGCCCTCAGTGTGGAAGGGATTGCCACTCTCGAATTGGCCTTTTTAGTCACACTAGATGCTGTTTTAGGACCTCTTTCCAGAGCATGATATCATAGTCTCCTGAGACTGAAGGATGCCAATGAATTTATTTATTTATTTATTTATTTATTTATTTATTTATTATATTTATATATTGCTCTACTCCCAGGGGACTCAGGGCGGTGTACAGACAAATGATAAAATACATATAATACAAATATTTTAAAGATTGATTAAACTACAATTAAATAATTTGGTCTTGAACCTAAAATTAAAAATCTAAATTTAGGAGATTAAGATTTAAGAATTTAAGAGCAGTTTTAGAAGAGGTTAGTCCAGGCCAGCCTGCTGGAATAGAAACGTCTTGAGGGCACGGCAGAAAGCGCGAAGATCTGGGATTGTCCGTATCTCCGGGGGGAGCTTGTTCCATATGGTGGGTGCCCCCACAGAGAAGACTCTCCCCCTGGGGGCTGCCAGTCGACATTGTTTGATTGATGGCACCCTGAGAAGCCCCTCTCTATGGGAGCATACTGGTCAGTGAGAGGCTACTGGTGGCAGGAGGCGGTCTCGTAGATACCCCGGTCCTAAGCCATGGAGTGCTCTAAAGGTGGTGACCAAAACTTTGAAGCGCACCCAGAAGAACACAGGTAGCCAGTGTAGCTCCTACAGGAGGGGTGTCACATGGGAGTGCCACGTCACTCCCATAACGACCCGCACAGCCACATTCTGGACCAACTGGAGCCTCTGGGTGCTCTTCTAATAAACATGTGGTAGCATTCAGCTTCCCCAGTATCTTGTCCACGTTTTCGGGAGTCACAGAATCAAACTCTTCCCAGATGATATTCTCAAGACCTGCCTCTATCCTCCCTCCCGAATCTACTATGTCAGAGTCCAGGTGTTCCCAAATCTGAGCAGTTTTATCATATAGATATTGAACAAAATCCTCAGCTTTACCCTCCAAGGGGTCCTCCCGCGCTTCCTGAGAGAGCAGAGAGCGGGTCACCCTAAACAGGGCAGCTGGGCAGTTATCTGATGATGCAATAAGAGCAGAGAAATAATTACATTTTGCCGCTTTTATCGCCACTAGGTAAGTTTTAATATGAGACCTTACCAGTGTTCAGTCAGATTTAGATCGGCTGGACTTCCAACTGCTCTCCAGGTGTCTTTTCCGACGCTTCATCTCCCTCAGCTCGTCTGTGTACCAAGGAGCCAAGCGAGATCGGCGTCGAGTCAGAGGCCGCAAAGGCACGACTCGATCCAAGGCTCCGGCAGCCTCCCTTTCCCAGGCAGCCACCAGGTCCTGAGTCGAATCATATGCCAGAGCCTCAGGAAATGGCCCAAGCTCCATCTGGAACCTATCGAGGTCCATCAGGCGCCTGGGGTGGAACCACTTTATCAGTTCCGCCTCCCTGCGGTGGGGTGTGGCGTTTCGAGGGTCAAAGCGAAGGAGGGAGTGATCTGACCATGACAGTGGTCAAAAAGCAATTGCTATATCCCCTATCTCAAGATCACTCAGTCACTGACCAGAGACAAAAATTAGGTCCAGTGTCCCTACTCAATGTGAGTAGGACCATGAGCTTACTGGGTCAGGTCCATGGTCGTCATGGAAGCCATGAACTCCTGGGCCACCTCAGACGTCTCACCGACGGATGGTAGGTTGAAATCCCCCATGACTATAAGCCTAATTACATGCATCAAGAAAAATGGGACCATGAAGATTTAACGAACAAAAGCGGGTGCCCTCCATAGGTTGTGCACAGTCAGAAATCAGGTTCCTATTAAAGTCTACTGAATCAAAAGACAATCATTAGCCATTAATTCTGGGGAGTCAGGGTTCTATTTAAAACTCATGATACATGTGCTGTTTGGTAGTAAATTAGTCACTTTAAGAATTAAGAGCTGTCTCCTTAAGAGATTGCATTGTGGGAGATGTAGACAGAGATTGCATTATGGGAAATGTAGTCCATGACATGTGTGTGTCTGACTGGCCACTGAGGCTCTCTGCCTGAATGTAGAACAAAGCCCCGGCTATTACGAATTGCCACAGAGGAGAGAAACATGCTTTCTGAATAGTGGGACAGATCTACTGTCCTTTTACAGTAGGAAATGGGACAGATTATGAATATACAGATGAATCTCACCTTGACTGTAAGTCTTTGATTTGAAGATACCCGAAAATAAACTTAATCTGTATGAAAACCTGTTTGCTAGAGTTTAACTGCCTGTTCCCAGTGGAGCCAGATGCTTAGGAACAGTACAGTAAAAGGATGGAGACTGGATACCCCCTTTTTTTTCTTGGAACAAAGAGGGACATTCTGTTTGAGTGAAAAAAAGGGTGCATCTCTTCTCTGTGCACAAAATAAGAAAGACTTTGTTTGCATTTAATTAAGACCTATGCTTAGCCACGGAAATGAAAAAAGCTTGCATTCCTTCCCTTTGCATCCCAGATTCCATTTGAGTTTTAACTGAAATAATTTCCTTGCCATTGAAGGAAAAGATGCTACTTCTCTCCTTACAAAGACTTTATTGTGTTAACTAAGGAAAGTGCATGCTTGATTTTCCCTTGCCAAAGAATGAAGAAAGTTTGTGTTTATCTAAGAATCTGAACCAGCTAAGAAAGAGAGAGATAAACGCAACCCCCCCCCCCATCCTGGGCACAAAGCAAGTCGATCCTCATGGTCTCCATGGAGGTAGAATTTGCATGATACTAGTCATTTCCCCCAGCCTAACCAGCTCAAACTGCATTTAAAAAGCAAGTTGCAAAGGTATGCGTTTTGTAACAGAGAGTTCAAGGAGAAAGCCAGTTAATAAAAGTCAAGAAAGCTGATTTCTGGCGTGATGTCAGTGTGCATGGAGTGAGAGAACGGGGCTCCATTCTTGCAAATATTCCCAGCCAGAAAGCCTAATTAGGTACTATCAATCCCAAAGAGATTGATAGAAAAAAGAGGAATCTTCAAGGACCTCGGGGGGAGGGGGAGAAGGCAATTTTCCCGAAGGTCCAGGAGAAACCTCCTAATTCTGGCAGGGAAGAAACCAGCCATTTTGGCTGGTCCGAAGTGCTGACAGCCAAGGAGTAGGAAGCGAAGATCGAAATCAACAGATCGCATCGGTATGGGAGGAGACAAAAAATAAAGGAGGTACAGTTATATCATGGAACAGGGGAGCAGAGATATTGAGACTTCAGAACCAGTGGCAGAAATACTGCCAAATAAACATGGTGATTAAAAGGAAGAGGAGCAGAAGAAAGAACTTTGACAGGCAGTGACTGTGCGAAAGGCGAGATATCAGGTGAGAGGAGGAAATATGTCTTCAAGTGAGACATATTTTGAAGTTTGAGAGAGGTGGTGATTATAAAGTAAACAGATTTATTAGAGGACTGTGCATTGGACCAGGACTGTGAAACGGACGGATGGCTTTAAAGATCAGAAAAGAGATAATTAACGGTGGAATTGGAGTGATTGGAGACGTGGTGGATTTAATGGAAGTCTAGATGGAGCACAGTTGGAAAATAACAAGATTGGAACTTTTTAATTAAAATAGTTGAAATTGGATATTTGGACATCTCTGGAGAGTGGCAATAAAAACTATATTTGAAGAGAATCGAAATGGAGGTTAAACGGCAGACAAGGGGGGGAAAAAGGGGACTGGACAGAGAATGATGCAAGAGTGAGAGAGGACTGTATGGAAAAAGAATAACAAAACACACACACACACACACACATATATATATACCAAGTAATTATTGATAAATACTTGACTATTGCTATTAGAACTAATTATTAGTAACTGTTAATTAGTAATGAGTTGTTAACAATCGATGCAAGCTGGATTATTGATTTTGAAAACTAATCTTAAGTAATTTATAGCTATACTTACTTTTACATTTGGTTATATATACAGTACTAATTATATATATTATATATATTAACAAATCTTTAGATCTTTATGATCTTTTTTCTTTCTTCTCTTTCTGCTTTCTTTTTTTCCTCTTTTTTCTTCTCTTTCATAAACTTATATATGAGTAAGAATTTATACAATCCTAAGTAAGGATAGAGAGGGATATAGAATATGTATAGTAAAATATATAGCCTTGTAGAGTGTTAAACGTATTAATACAATCATAGTAATAGCTTATACAAATATATTGACATTTAAGGAATTGGACTATTTAGGCTGAATTTTAAAACTATATAAGAGACTCTTATAGGTAACAAATTTAAGAATATTAGAAGTAACTTATTGTATGAAAATTTGGAAGAATTTGCAGCAAATAGTAAAAATGACAAATACAGATACAAAAACGATAACTAAAATAAATAAGAAAATAACCTCAAATCAGGCATCCCTTACATCATTTCCAGCACAGCAACGGTTGATAGAGAGTATGTTGGGAACAGATAAAGATAAAGCAGGCTCTAGTTCCAATATAAAAAATATTCAATCAATGTTTGCAATGATTCAGGAGGCAATGAATAAGATACAAGAAGCCATTGCAAATAACCACAAGGAAACAAAAAGAAATCATGAGGATCTTAAATCTGATATGGGAGAAATGATGGAAAATATTTAAAAAATGGACGATAAAATAGAAAAAAATCCAACAGAGTATTTTTAGAAATGAGCAAAGGATCCAAAAAGTGGAATCAAAAATGGAACAAAGAGATAAGAAAATAGAGACATTGGAACAAAAACAGATGTCTACTAATAAGAAACTAGAAGAATCAATTGTATATTTGGAAATGGAGAAAGCATCATTCTACCTTAGGTTCTAAAACAGCAGTTCTCAACCTGGGGGTCGCGACCCCTTTGGGGGTCGAACGGCCATTTCACAGGGGTCGTCAAAGCCCTCTTTCACCCCACCCCGCCTTCACTCACCCTCACCCTCACCCTCTGCTTCTGTTGGATCGCCGGTCGCCGGTCGCTTACCCCGCCCACTCCCAATCTATTGCTGCCTCCTGAGTCCCAGCTGATGGCTAGAGGGAAAAAAGCTGTTTAAATTCTTGCTGCGGAGCTTCAAAGGGCCACCCTACAGCTGATCAGTGTTAAAAGAAAACAAATGAGAAGATCGGTGCCTGCAAAAATAGAAAAAACAGCCTCTTTTAGCTTCAGCATAGGTTAATTAGCATAAATTAATTAGATCCACCTCCCAACTCTCAGCTGATTTGCTCTCAGCTGTTTTGCGCAGGCTCTCTTGCAAGCTCTTGTTTTGCAAGCTCTTTGCCTGCTGCAATTTTTGCAGCAAACTTTGCCTGCTGGAGCAATTTTTTTCCCTTGGCTAAAAGGAAACTGAAAGTAAAGCAGGGTCTTTGCTGCAATGTGACAAAATGAAGCAGGGAGAGATTTCTTTTTCTTTTTCCTCACCAAAAAAGTAGGTGCAAAACTGCAAACAATGGGAAATTTAGAGCAAAAGAGGAGGTTCAAGATTTTAAAACACAAAAGAAAAAAAGGTCTATTTAACTAGGGAATTGTAATAATTGAGATACTATTAATTGAATATTGTGTTGAAAGCAGAAATGGTTAAGTTGTGGTTTGGAGGAATATATGGGGGAAATTATTTGGTTTATTATTATTGGTAAATATAATTAATTGATTTGTAAGAAATCGGATTGCATGGAAATAATTGGAATATTCATGTTCATATTGATTAATATACAAAAAAGATAGTTATATAACTAATTGATTTATATTAAAATGTTGAATTTGTGTTAAACAGCTGTATTACATAATTACATAATTAACCAGTGTGAGGATGGATATAAAAATAGATGACAATGCGAAGGGATATAATATAGAATAGAAGGGAAAAATTGAATTTGATTAAGATTAGAGATGAGGATGAAGGGTAATATTGGTTTTTTAAAAAAATAGATGAGGAATAAATATGGCAAAAAACGAAATATAGAAATTGTAAATTTAATTGAAATGACTAAACATTGTTTAAATTTGTGAACCGGCCGAATACTCTGTTCAAAGAAAATATATTGTATGTTTGTATGTGTGTTTCTAATTATTACTATTTATTCATATTTGTTCTCTTTTATTCTTTAAAGTTTAACAATTCATTCTTTATCTTAATATCTTAATATTTGTTCGGGGTTGGTTTTCTTCCCTTTCATCTTTTTTATTGTACAGCAATCTTTCTCCTCAAACCTACCACCTATCTCTTTTCTTTCCTTCTTACTTTCTCTTTCCTCCCCTCTTCTTCTCCTCCCTACTTCCTCTTCTTTTCTCCTCCTCCTCTCTTCTTCCCTCTCTTACCCTCACTCCTACTCTCATTTCCCTTTCCTTCCTTCATCCCTCTCTATTGCTGTATCCTTTTATGCATATGGACTACTCAAATGGCTGAAAAAGTTATTTTGGATTGGTCCTTGCACTTTTGACCAGTCCTCAAACTTATGAGTGTCCTCACATTTTACATTTTTGCTCTATCTTGTCACCATGGTGAAGAGAAGCAGTTGTGAAAATGAGTGACATGGTTGTTAAGAATGCTACAATGGACATAAATGATGACCAGTCATAAGTGCGAAGACCGGTCAAAAGTGCAAGGACCTGTCAGAAATCACTTTTTTCAGCCTTCTGGGTAGTCCTTTTGTGCACATGGACTACTCAGAGGGCTGGAAAAGTTATTTTTGACTGGTCCTCGCACTTTTGACCAGTCCTCGAACTTACGACTGTCCTCACATTTTACGTTTTTTGCCCTATCTTGTCACCATGGTGAAGAGAAGCAGTTGTGAAATAAGTGACATGGTTGTTAAGAATGCTGCACGGGTATAAATGTGAGGATGGTCATAAGTGTGAGGACCGGTCAAATGTGCGAGGATCTGTCAGAAATGACTTTTTTCAGCCCTCTGAGTAGTCCCTATACACATAGCCATGGCCACCTGTCACATGACCAGCTAGCCACGCCCACCCAGTCACATGACCTCCAAGCCACACCCACAAAATAAGGCACGCCCACAGAACCGGTAGTAAAAAAATTTAGAACCCACCCCTGGTTGGGGGTCACCACAAAATGAGGAACTGTATTAAAGGGTCGCGGCATTAGGAAGGTTGAGAACCACTGTTCTAAAACATCACGGAAAATAAAGATGAAGACTTAGGAGAGATAATGGCGGAAGTTTTGGCAGAAGCAACACAAAGAGATAAAGACGATTTACGAAGGGACATCAATGAGGTATATAGAGTGCACACAAATTATGCACGTAGGCACAAATTGCCAAAGGAAATGCACATTAGACTTACTAAAAAAACAACAAAGGAAGAAATTTATAAAAAAATGAAAGATGAGGCAATACTATATAAAGGAAAGGAGATAATAACACTGAAACAAATTCCAAGACGAGTAAGAGACCAGAGAAGAAACTATAATTTTCTTACATCACAATTAAACAAATATAAAGTTTATTATTTATTATTCATATTTCTATGCTGCCCACTCTCCAAGGACTCTGGGTGGCTTACACCAAAGAGACAGTATACTAAATAAGCATATTGCCCCCAACAATCTGGGTCCTCATTTTACCCACCTCAGAAGGATGGAAGGCTGAGTCAACCTTGAGCCGCTGAGATTTGATCTGCTGATCTGCTGAACTAGCAGTCAGCTGAAGTAGCTGCAGTACTGCACCCTAACCACTGCTCCACCTTGGCTCTTGTTTCGATGGTTGATACCAGAGGGTATCTTAATCTCCTGGCAAGAGAAGAAATTTAAGATAGATATGCTGGACAAGGCCCAGGAATTTTTTGAACATCATTTTGCCCTAGAAGAAGATCAAGAAAGCAGGGAGGAATCAGAGAGTAAAAGCCAGGAAGACTATGTAATGGAAGAAAATGAAGAACAAGAGGAAAAAAGAAGATTGTAAAGGGAATGAATAGAGAGAGGGGGAGTGAGGCCTATCCTTAAGAATAATAACAAGAAATTCAAGAAAACTAAGAACAACGAACAAATGGGTGGGAGAGGGTGATTTTCCCGCCGCCTTGAAAGAGGCGGTGGTGAGGCCTCTCCTTAAGAAGCCTTCCCTGGACCCGGCAATGTTGGTAAATTATCGTCCGGTCTCCAACCTTCGCTTTTTGGTGAAGGTTGTTGAGAGTGTGGTTGCGCGACAGTTCTCCCAGCACCTGGAGGAAACAACGTATCTGGATCCGTTCCAGTCGGGCTTCAGACCCGGGTACAGCACGGAAATGGCATTGGTCGCGTTGGTTGATGATCTCTGGAGGGCTCGGGACAGGGGGTGTTCCTCTGTCCTGGTCCTATTAGATCTCTCAGCGGCTTTTGATACCATCGACCATGGTATCATGCTGCACCGGTTGGAAGAGTTGGGGGTGGGAGGCACTGTGTTACAGTGGTTCTCCTCCTTTCTCTCCAACCGGTTGCAGTCGGTGTTGGCAGGGGGGCAGAGATCGACTCCTAGGCCCCTTATATGCGGGGTGCCACAGGGATCGGTTCTCTCGCCCCTCCTGTTCAACATTTATGTGAAGCCGCTGGGTGAGATCATTCGTGGTTTTGGGGTGAGATATCATCAGTACGCTGACGACACCCAGCTGTACATCTCCACCCCAGACCACCCCAACGATGCCCTTGAAGTGATGTCCCGGTGCTTGGAGGCCGTGCGGATCTGGATGGGGAAGAACAGGCTCAGACTCAATCCATCCAAGACTGAGTGGCTGTGGTTACCGACGTCCCGATATAGTCAGCTGGTACCATCACTGACTATTGGGGGCGAATCATTGGCCCCCACAGAGAGGGCACGCAATTTAGGCGTCCTCCTGGACTCACGGCTGTCCTTAGAAGACCATCTGACGGCTTTGTCCAGGAGGATTTTTCATCAGGTTCGCCTGATCCGCCAGTTGCGCCCCTTTCTGGATCGGGACTCCTTACTCACGGTCACTCATGCCCTTGTCACCTCCCGCCTGGACTACTGTAATGCTCTCTACATGGGGCTCCCCTTGAGGAGCACCCGGAGGCTCCAGCTGGCGCAGAGTGCGGCTGCGCGGGTGGTGATGGGAGCGATGTGGCGCTCTCATGTGACACCGCTCTTGCGCGAGCTGCACTGGCTCCCGGTGGTCTTCCGGGTGCGCTTCAAGGTGTTGGTTACCACCTTTAAAGCACTCCATGGCTTAGGACCCGGGTACTTACTGGACCGCCTACTACCTCCAATAGCCTCCCACCAACTGGTACGCTCCCATAGAGAAGGACTCCTCCGGGTGCCATCGGCCAAACAATGTCGACTGGCGGCCCCCAGGGGGAGAGCCTTCTCTGTGGGAGCACCCACTATCTGGAACGATCTCCCCCCAGAGATTCGGCGGATCCCGGACCTTCGTGCTTTCCGCCGTGAGTTAAAAACTTTTTTATTCCATCAAGCGGGCCTGGCATAGTATCTCCCCTTTTTATAAGAAAATTTTAAATTGTATAATCCAAATTTTTAGATCTGGGATTTATTTATTTTTTTAAAAAAAATGGGTTTGAATTGTTGGGAAATTGTTTAATTTGGTTTTAATTCGGTTTTAAATTTTGTATTCGTGTTTTTTATCTCTGCCTGTTCACCGCCCTGAGTCCCCTCGGGGAGAAGGGCGGTATATAAATCAAATAAACAGAAACAGAACAGAAACAAATAAGAACAAAGATGGAGGAAGAAATAAAAATGATTTCAATAAACATAAATGGTTTAAATACACCAGGTAAAAGAATGCAAACATTTACAAAGTTACAAAGATTGGATCATAAATTTGCAGGAAGTTCATATTAAGAAACAACACAGAAATATACTAGAACACCCCAGAGTAGGAGATTTATACACTTCATTAGCAGAACAAAAAAAGCAAATAATAGCAGTATACATCAAAAAACATTTAAAAACAAAACAAATATACATAGATGAAGAGGGAAGAATCTTAATGATTGAAATACAAACAGAACAAGAAACAATATTATTGATTTCAATTTATGCACCAAATAATAATCAAAAATGAATTTTATAAAAGTATACATAACAAGGTAAAAGAATTAAAATATGAAAACATCTGCATAATAGACGATTTTAACTTGATTACGGATGTGTAAAAAGACTACCAGAGGAACAAGAAAAATAAAACAAAGAAAAAGACATTACCAGACACGTTTCAAGAGATGATACAGGAATTATGTCTTCAAGATACACGGAGGGAGGTAAAACAAGAAAAAAAACAATATACATTCTATTCTAGTCCACATCAATCATGGTCTAGGATAGACATGTTAAGGATGACGGCAGAACCTAGAAAAGATGTAGAAGAAGTGGAAATAATGATAAATATGTGGGCGGCCCATAATCCAGTAAGAGTAACATGGAAAGACCAACGGAAAAGAAAAAGATGGATGATGAATAAAGAAATATTAAAAGATAAAGAATATGTTCAGATGATTGAAAAAGAAATTAACATATTTTTCAAGATAAACATAAAAGAGGAAACTTCCCTTCAAAATTTATGGGACCTGGCAAAAGCATACATAAGAGGTCTAACGATTGCATATATGGCAAAGAAAAACAAAAATAAAGAACAAGAATGAGATAATCTGTTAAAAGAACTAAAAGAATGTGAATCTGATCTACAAAAGGAATAAAAATAAAACGATCAAAGGAAAAATAGATTTGATAAAACACAAAATTAATTTGATCACACAAATAGAGATAGCATGGAAAATTAAGTCAGCAAAACAAAACCACTTTGAACACACAAATAAAACGGGACAATGGTTGGCATATGATCTGAAAAAAGAAAAAGAGAAAAGAACGATATATCAATTACAAGACGAGAAAGGAGAGACGCATTATAGAAATGAAGACAAAAAAATAGCATTTTTTTTTCAAGAGCTATATGTGCAAGAGGATATACTCGAAGAAGATATTAAACGATATTTAAACAAATCAGATTTAAGGGAATTAGAAGAGACACACAGGGAAATATTAAATGGGCTAATTAGTATGACTAAATTAATGAAGGCATGGAAAAAACAGAAAAATAATAAAACTCCAGATCAAGATAGGATCCCAGCAGAATTTTATAAGATATGTCAACAACCACTAAATGAAATGTTACTAGAAATTTTTAATGATGCACTTTTGAAGGCCAAAATACCCAAGTCATGGACTGAAGCCATTATCACGCTTATGTCAAAAGAGGAGACAGACCAATCACAAATAAAAAATTATAGACCAATATCGTTATTACAAATTATTTACATTGATATTTGCGGAAAGACTAAAAAAAGTAATAAACGAATATATTCATTCTGACCAGAACGGATTTCTGCCAAAAAGACAAATAAAAAATAATATGAGAATAATAATTGATGTATTGGAATATTACAAAGCAAACCCAGATAAACAAATGGCATTAATATTTTTGGACGCACAAAAGGCCTTTGACAATTTAAATTGGAAATTCCTTACTATACAATTAGAAAATATGAAATTTGGCGATAAATTTGTAAATATGATAAAGAAAATACACTCAACTCAAATAGCAAAGATAACAATAAATGGAGATATGACTGAACAATTTAAAATAACAAAAGGAGTGAGACAGGGATGTCCTTTATCACCTTTATTGTTCATTTTATCACTAGAGATATTGTTAAATAAGATCAGAAGAGATGCGGAAATAAAAGGACTGAAAGTGAAAAAAGAGGAATACAAACTTCAAGCTTTTGCTGATGACCTGGTCTTCATCCTAGAGCAACCAATATCGACAGAACCCAAATTGTTATCACAAATAGAAGAATATGGGAAGGTAGGAGGACTCAAAATTAACAGGTAAAAACAAAGGCCCTAACAAAAAATCTTACAAAACAACAAGAGAAATAATTAAAAGACGGAATGGGTATACAAACGACAAAAAAAAATATCTAGGAATATGGCTAACAAATAAAGGATAATCGATTAGAGAAGACAATTATAATAAATTAACAGGACAGATAAAGAAAGACTTAGAAATTTGGAGCAAATTACAGTTATCTTTTCTAGGGAAGATAACTTCAATCAAAATGAATGTGCTACCAAGAATGTTATTTTTATTTCAAGTGATACCTATAAAATTGGAGAAAAAATTCTTTAAAGACTTTAATAAACTTATAGCGAATTATATTTGGCAGGGGAAGAAAGCAAGGATTAAAATAAAATATTTACAAGACACTAGGGAGAGAGGAGGATAAAGCAACCTCATTGATATGGATTAAGGATTGGATGGAATTAAAAAACAAAAGAATTTTAACATTAGAGGGGTAGGATCGACAAAGAGGGTAGCATGTTTTTTCCTGTGGGAGGGAAAAAGTAGACAGCATGGATATTTTCAAAGACATTTAATTAAGGAAGCATTACTACAGACATGGCAGGGGATAAAAAAGAACCATTATGATAAAATTCCGGAATGGCTATATACTATGGAGGCACAAATTTACCCAAATGCACTAGATATTGGTAAAATGAAAACTTATAAAGACTTGTTAAATAATCAAGGGGAACTAAGAACAAGAAATAAATAATAATAACAAGAATTGAAATAACAGGGTACAGACATTGATTGGTGGCCTTATATGCAAATAAAATCCAGATACAAGACAGATTTGGCACAATTCGGATTTCAAAAGGAAAATATGAGTTAGATAAAATTCTCCAAGGTACAAAAGAAAAATTGATAAAAAAATATACAACTATTTATTAGGATACAAATTGGAACAAGAGGTAGTCAAAGAAAATATGATAATTTGGGCAAAACATTTTGGATACAATATTAAATTAGAGAAATGGGAGAAATTATGGAATATAAATTACAAATTAACAATGTCTGTACCCTATAAAGAAAATATATATATAATGTTTTATCGGTGGCATTTTCCTCCTGCCAGATTGGCAAAGATGTTTCCAAATACCTCTCCATTATGTTGGAAATGTAAATTTACTATCACATGTGGTAGTCTTTCCATAAGGCAAAACAATTTTGGCAAATAATTAAAACACTAATAGAAGAAATTACAAATCAACAAATAGAAATGAGGCCAGAAACTTTCCTACTGGGAATAATTTCTGGGTCATATGAAAAAGCAATACGATACTTAATCATCCACATAATTATAGCAGCACAAATAGTTTTTGCTCAAAACTGGAAAAACAATGACATACCATTAGAAGACAATGTGATTAGAAAAATTATGGAGTGTGCGGAAATGGATAAGTTCACGAAGGAGATACAAGAAAAGGATGAAACAGAATACTATTTAGTTTGAGAGAGATAGTATAAATGGTTGGAGGAAAGGAAAACAAAAAAGGACAAAGGAAGACTAAATAATGGTTAAATGAGGTGGAGAAATATAGAAAGTTTATGTCAAATGTAAATAAAATAATTAGAATAATATAATATGTTATAATGATAGATATATGATATATTAGAAATATATGTATAAAAGATGTAATAAGATAAGAAATGGAAAATGTATAAATATGGATTACTGATGCAAAACTGTTGAAAAGAAGATGTAAATATCTGTTTTTGTTTGTTTTAAAAAAACTTTAATAATTTTTTTTTTAAAAAAAGAGTCAAGAAAGCTGCTGTTAACTCTTGTTTGAAAAAATAATTGGAAAAGCACTCCCCTACAGAGTTTTTTGCATAGTGTTTATAGTCCAAACTGTATTCCAATCTCGGTAATTTCCTTAGAATCAGAAACGGACACAAACACAGTACAAACCAGTTAACAACCAGTTTATTCCATGCATTAGCTGGCTCGCAGCGCTCTCTGGTGGCTTCTCTGCAAAATACAAACCAGCATTAAAGCTACGCAAACAACACTAGTGGCCAAAAGGTGTACTGCGCCAACCATACTGCATGCAAGCAATGCACCCTAGTGGCCAAAAGGTATATTTTACCAACCATGCTGCACGCAAGCAACACACCCCAGTGGTCTAAAAGCGAACTACATCAACACCTCCAAAAATTTGCAATGCACCCCAGTGGTCAAAAAGCAAACTGCAATGAAGTCTCCTAAAGTTTGCAACGTACCCCAATGGTCTAAAAGCGAACTGCAATGACATCTCCTAAAGTTTGCAATGCATCCCAGTGGTCAAAAGGCGAACTGCAATGACACATCCTAAAGTCTGCAACGCACCCTAGTGGTCAAAAAATGAACTGCATCGATGCTGCCTAAAGTTTGCAACACACCCTCGTGATTCTAAAGTATCCAGGAAATCCCCTGAGTTTTTCCCAGTCATGGCTGAAGCCTCTAATGTGTTATCAGAGCTGGTCCTCCCAGCTAATCTTGGCACAAATGAAGAATCTGACATTGTGGAGTCTTATCCAATCATGGCAGATGCATCTAATTCATCAGGAATGACAATTCTCCCCCCGCTTAATCTTGATACAAACCCAGAATCATATATCCAAATTTCAAAAAAGGCAGAGGCACTTCTGAAAACCTATGACCTGAGGCAGCATAAAAAGCTTACCGATGCCATGTGGTCAAGCCTGTTGGAGGAATGGGATAAGTACTATCAATGCCATCAAAGATCCTGGGAGAAATTGATACATTATTACAATGCCCCCAAAGAGGTGTTCTCCCCAGGGTGCATCTGCATATTGGAGAAGGATAAGGGGAAGATGTATTTACAATGGAAGGATTGTGAATGCCACCTCATCTTCATCCAGATGAAGTTAGGAGAATGGGTTCCAGGGGGACATAGAACACCTCCAGTTGCTAAACAGAGAGCGAGAGAAGCTCCTTCTAAGCAAAAAAGACTTTCCCCAAGTCGATCTACAGCCTGAAGCTGATCTTCAGGAGGAGATCACAATGAGCGAGAAGTCCAAATCTGAGGTATCCCATCATTCACATGCGCCACTCCAGAGGCCACATGAGGCTGCTGCTCACTCTTCTAAGAAAGCCTCCTCACCCCAACACTCACATGCATCTGCCGCTCATTCTTCCAAGAATGCGATGAACAAGATGAACAAGATCATTCTTCCAAGAATGCGATGAACAAGAAGGCCAAGTCCATAACAACCCATCGTTCACATACACCATCCCTGGACTAATAGGGATTTTTAAAATCGATTTTAATTGATTTTGGGATTTTATGTGTAACTTTTAATCCAGAGTTTTGTTTTATTTTTCTGTTTTATTGTTGTGAGCTGCCCTGAGTCCTCTCGGAGAAAGGGCGGCATATAAGTCTAAGTTTAAACAAATAAATCCCATCATTCACATGTGGCCCCCCTTTACAAGTCATCCCATTCTCAGATGGGTAGCAGCATCTCACAACAAGCTTCCGTCCCAGGTTCTTACCATTCTTCCAAAGCATCTTCTTATCATAGCCAGAGGTCCCAGACCTTGATAGCAGAGAATCTAGCTGCTGAAGCTGCAAAGGCACGAGTCGAAGCTGTGGCAGCCAAGGCAACTTTAAGTGTGGTGAAGAAATAGGAGCAATTGTAGAAGGAAGAAATGGCCAGACAACAGGAAGAAATAGACAAAGCCTAAGCCAGACAAAAGGAAGAAATGGCCAAAGCTCAGGCCAGACAGAAGGAAGCTCAGGCTAAACTTGAGTATTTGAAGCAGAAAAAGGAGGTAAAATAAAAGGCATCACATGCTGAAGCTTTACAGGTGGAAGCTAACCCTGTTTCACTCAACTTCAATCCCGGACAGTTGGAGAAGGAAAACTCATATGAGCGTGTCAGGGCTTATGTGGCTGATCAGAACTCCTTACAGCAGGGACAAGGAGGAGAACCTCAACCACTGAGTCTACAAATTTCTCAGGCAGCTGATATACGAATCGGACCATGAGACTTGGAAGTGGACAACCTACGCCGACAAACCAAGACATACGGGGCAACCAGAGTACTCCATCAACAGCAGTGAAGGATTCTCAGCAGGACGGTTCACAGGCAGCTGCAAGTCACAGCCTCAATGCTGAGGCTAAGGTGTTCCTGCCAAACTTTCCAGGCATTTCGAGAGCAGACATCTGGCCCAATGGAGGTAGTCAGCCTGTCTGCCAGCAAATAGAGCTACCATTGCCCATGTCATGGCAAGATGAAATTGTCTGGAAATACTCTGTAGAAAACCACCAGCTGTCGTTGGCACATGACCCTGCTCTAGTTGACTCCATGGGGTGCACCTTACCCCCCCCACCATACAACACTCCTGAAGTCCAAAAGGATCCTACAACATCTTGGAAAAGGATGGACTTCGTGTCTAGGGGTGTATACAATTTCTCTGATGAGCCGGGCACAGAATATCTGCTATGGAAGCTCATCTTTTCAAACGCCATTAAGAATGAACAGTTGCAGCCAGCCGAGGAACTCAGCCATATGATAGCATGACTAGGCCCACGATCAACACAAGTAGTAAAGGAGGTCTATGCATTACAACTATGCAAGCCAGTTGAAGCCCTCAAGTAATCATGGGAAATGCTCGATCAGCAGTATGGCACATCTACCTTGACAGAGTCCTCATTCCTAGAGCGTATTGACCACTATCCTGCCATCGACCTCAGTGATGAACTATGGAGCTTCTCTGCCCCTCCTTACACAGCTGCGGTCAGCACAAAAGGATCCTGCCTTGCCAGGACTTAGCTGTCTCGACCTGTATAAGATGCAAAATTCTATTGTTAAAAAACTACCACAGCATCTGATTGAAGCATGGATCAACTGTACAGAGCCTGTAGTACAGTGGTTTAAAGCACCCTGTTATTAACATCTATTAACATCTGCTGCTTGCAATTACTGCAAGTTCGAATCCCACCAGGCTCAAGGTTGACTCAGCCTTCCATCCTTTCTAAGGTGGGTAAAATGAGGACCCAGATTGTGGGGGCAATAAGCTGACTTTGTATAAATATACAAAAGTATGAAGGCTATTGCTTAACTCACTGTAAGCCGCCCTGAGTCTCCGGAGAAGGGCGGCATATAAATCAAAAAAAAAAACACCTTGCCTGACAATTACCGGGTGAACAACCTAGGCAGAGTCCCGCCCTTCACCTCTTCAAGAATTTGTGGCCCACATAGCAAAGATGTACAACAAGCCACAAAATATAAACCTTAGAAAACAAGGGACCCCTGCCATAGCCCTATTCTGACCAAGAGCCCAGAGCAGATTGCATAAAGGAAAACCTCCGTGTCTGCGCATAAAACACAGGTTGGCATCTTGCCCACAAGGAACTCAGATGAGGAACCTTCGAAGAGAGTTCAACATAAACCTCTGACAACAAATGGAAATCTATTATGTCCACTCCACAAGACCTCGCACACTCTGAATAGGTGCTGAGGATTCTGCCAGAACCCCCTGGATGAAAGAAAGGATCTGATCAGAGAGTACAGAGTTTGCTTCAAGTGCTGTGAATCTAAGGAACACATGGCCAAAGATTGCACGGCAAAGATTGCATGGCAAAGCAACCAGCACACAACTGCCCTGCATCCAGCCATGAGTTGACACCACGGACAATTCCTACTCCACGGTCGACTTCTCCTCCTCCTCCAACTAATGAATCCCAGCATGGCAACGAAGCGCATAGAGATATGACGAGTGTCAACTGCACATCAGTATGCAGTGATTCACTATCCCTTCACTCGTGCCACCACATTTGCCTAGCTAAAGTCTATCCAGATGGATGCCCAGAAGAAGTGGTAAAAATGTATGTGATAGTGGACACGCAGAACAATCAATCATTAGCCAGGTCAGCTTTCTTCGACTGCTTTGACATTCAAACCAAAGAAACGGCACTTCACGATTTCAACATGTACTGGGTTGCAGCGCATGGCAGGGAGGAAAGTCACTGGATTCTGCATAGAATCGATAGATGGGAGTGCTAAATTCACATTGCCATTACTGCTAGAATAGGACGCTTTACCAGATAATCACAGTCAGATTGCGATGCCAGAGGTAGCAAGCAAGATACTTCACCTGAGACACATTGCTAATCTCTTTCCTGCCCTAGACCCCAAAGCTGAAATCCTGCTCTTGTTGGCAGTGGACGCCCCCCGAAGCCTTCCCTTACTAGGCAGTGGTCAAAGCTTTATATGCTTTGTTTGCATTGTTTGCATTGTTTGATGATATAACCTTGTTTACTTTAGTCAGTTAGATAATTAAGTTTACATTGTTTTATGCTATGCCTTGTTTATCTCAGTTAATTTATTAGTTAATAGTGGAATTTTATAATTTCAGGCAGGGAGTATGCTGTTTGGGTAGTAAATTAGTTACTTTAAGAATTAAGAGCTGTCTCCTTAAGATATTGCATTGTGGGAGATTAGACAGAGATTGCATTATGGGAAATGTAGTCCATGACATGTGACCACATATGTGTGTCTGATTGGCCACTGTGGCTCTCTGCCTGGGTGTAGAACAAAGCCCCTGCTATTACGAATTGCCACGGAGGAGAGAAACATGCTTTCTGAACAGGGGGACAGATCTACTGTCCTTTTACACTAGGAAATGGGAAAGATTATGAATGAATCTCACCTTGACTGTAAGTCTTTGATTTGAGGATACCCAAAAATAAACTTAATCTGTATGAAAACCTGTTTGCTAGAGTTTAACTGCCTGTTCCCAGTGGAGCCAGATGCCTGGGAACAGTACAATACATCTATTGGTATTTAGAGTCCACTCAGGTGCCATATTGATGTTATTGGGCATTTTGTGTTCTGTTGCTGTAGCTCTAAGTTGTGTACACTAGCAGGGAAACAGGTTCTTCCTTCTACACATGGAATATGCAAACCTTCTCCCCTGGGGGTTTCACTTGCATAGTCTAGGTGAGATGTGCAGCATCTCTTGCTTGAATGACCCATGGACAGATAGGAGACATATCATCAAAAATAATGGATGCTATAACTCCCAGTTCCCAGTTTCTGAATCTGGTAGGACACCTGGATATCAGCCTGTTGCCACAGATTCCAGAGAAGTCTGAGTGCATGCCACAGCTCACTAGAACCTGAACTGTCAAAAGGAAGGTGGACACTTCAGTCACAATTCCACATATTTCTTTTATCTTGTTGGTAAAATATTGTAAATGGTTCTGTTCCAAGGTCCAAACAGATTTTTTTAAAAAACAGGTGAATTTACAATGCCAGACATGGGGAAAATATCCAAACTTAGTTGATATTATCTACCCATAGTTGACCCTTGAGTCTTGTTAGGATTAAGTTTATAATCTTATATATATATATGGTACGCTAAAAAACAGAAGCTCTGGGGTTTTTAAAATAGATTTTTAGATTCAATTTTAAGGGGATCCGGGAGGAGGGTGGTTTTTAATAACAAAAATGAGACTGGGGGGTCTCTTAAGGATCAGCAGCCATGCCATTCTGAGAGTCCCGGCAGGTTGGGGGAGTGGGAGTCATAGGGGATGCTCGGAGGACGGTGGGACAATTTCCTCCTCGCTGCTCAGACATTCCTCTGTATGGGGATTTTCCACCTTCTGATTGGATGTACTGAGTGCCAGTCATTCCCTCTGTGCTGGTCTCGCTGTCCTTCCTGTTCCTCCCCAGTCTTTTTCACTCAGTTGATAGGATCAGTTCTCGAGTGCCTTTCTTGCTATAATTAATTGTGTTTTTCCTCCAAATTTCATTGAATAGTTATTTTTTCTTTTCTTCTGTGAGGGCTGCGCAACATGGAACCATCTGCTGTTATTGTTGGGCTTGTGAGTAAGCGTTTCAGGGCTCCGAACGCTGCTCCGCGGTTTGTTTTTTATTTTTAAACTTTGTTTTGCCGATAGCCCCTTTTGTCTTGTTAATTGCTGGCCGCGGGCGTTGCGTTGCTGGGACAGCACTTCAGACTCGCCCCTCAGCCCTCACCTACGTGGGAACAGCGGCTTAAGAGTCCCTGCCAGCTGGCATACTCTATTAATTGGGAAGCGCCTCGCGGAGGCTGCAGGATCCCATCCCCAGTGATTGCGACTTGATTTGCCTTGCTTGGAGCCGTTTGCAGTGTGGGCGGTAGGCTCTTGGTCGCCATTTTTTCGTGCCTTTTTTTCCTTGTGTTTTGGTGCACTTTTCTCTTGGACCTAACCTGGGGGATTTTGATCATCTGGCTCACTCTACAGGCTTGGGACGTAGTTCCCTTTACCTGCTCAACAGTTTTTCCTGCAGCTCATTTGAGTGCTTTAGGAGGGAAGTATAGTACCTTCTTTTCATCATTATTATTACATTGACTCTGCTGTTATAGTTTTAAAATAAAAAATAATTTTAAAAAAGGTGTAAAGGGGTTTGATTACTCCCTGTATATTGATTAGTTATAATTTTTCTGGTTCCTGGTTTTGAGTTTCATCTAATTTTTTAAAAAAAGAAAAAAAAAGAGAGGAAAGAGAAGACTAAGCCAGTCTGTTTTCCTTTTTATTATTCATATAACAGAAGCATTTAATTCAATTTTTTTCTTATATATTTATATATCTATACCTATTTTACCATGTCTGATGTGGAGTTGTCCTCTGATCTGGAACAGAATCCATCTCCCACTCCTTCTCATAAGGGGTCTAAAGGAAAAAAGTCTAAGGCTAAGGCCAAGGCCACGCCTGCTACTGACAAATATGCCCTTAGGAGGCATAATGCCCTGGAGCGTTGTTTTGCAAAGGCTAAAGTGAAGCTCAGGTCCCACTCTCTCCTGAGATTATTGTTCAAGTTCCTGTGGACCAAGGGAGATCCAGACAGGTTTCTGGCTCTGAGGTTGCCCAGAGTGATTGTCTTCACTGCGAGGTTGTTCCATTATCTCAAGATACTCTTGTATTACCTGTAGAACCTCCACGACCCTGCCCTTCTGTTGCGGCTTGCCATGCTTCTCCCAGGCCTCGCCCTGCACCTGAAGCAACCTTCACACCTACAGCTGCCGGGCTTCGTGCTGAGGAAGGTCAGGCGTCCTCACATCTGTTAGATTTTAATTCCTTGGTATCTCAAGCTATTTCTCGTATTTTTCAGGTGGGCTTACAACAAACTGGATATATGCTTCCACCTGAATGCAGTTCTAATATTTCTTATCAGTTTCAGCAGACCCAGGTGCAACCTACACCTTCTTCTGTTTCCTATGAGCACGTAGTGGAGCATGGTCAGGAGGAGGAGCTCCCGGATGATTATGATTTGTCTGGGGATGATGAGGAGTTACCGGACAAACCAGCCTTCCCGGGTCTGTTTAAGCCATCTTTGTTCAAGCAATTGTTGCGTAAAGCTAAGGCTGCTACCAATATGGGAGAAGGGCTTGCCCAGCCTTCCGCTTCCCAGTCTCAATCTGTTACTGATAACTTGTTTCTCTTACCTACACCTGACTGTTATTTTGTGCCTTGCCCAGATCTTTTTGCACAGGCCATTCAGAAGCTGTGGGAGCATCCCACTTCGCTCAATGGACCGAATTCCTTTGACAAGAAGCTGTATTGCTCAGCTCCAGAATTGGATGCCCTTCTACAGCTGCCTAATGTGGATGAGCCAGTGGCTGGACTCACTTCTTCTTCAGTTCTCGTCAGAGAGGTTGGTGATGGTTTAAAATTTGAGGATAAGAAAGCGGAGATGGCCTTTCGAAAGACTCACCAGGCTGCGGCCTGAGCTATTCGAGCGATGACCTCGGCCTCCTTTTTTAATAGAGCGTCTGTGGTCTGGCTCCGCCAGTTATGGGACAGACTTCCCCCAGAGGAGGCTCGTTTGCAACAGGATGTGGCAAAACTGATAGCAGCAGCGGAATATTCCGCCGACGCTTCCTTAGATGCGGCCAAGTTCACTTCCCATGCGTTGGTGTCCACTGTCTCGTCCCGTCGCCTTCTTTGGCTACGCAATTGGAAGGCGAACTCAAAGTCTAAATGGCGCCTTACTGCAGCCCCTTATAAGAGCCCTTCTCTTTTTGTAGCATCGCTTGACTCTGCCTGATAGAAAATAGGGACAAAAAGAAAGTTTTGCCTTCTGCAATCAGGTGCCCAGATAGAAGATTCTCTCCTTATCAGAGGCAGTCCTTTCATACTGATCAAGGAGCAGGGGGCTTTTCATACCAGCATTCCTCATCTTACTCCTACCAACCAGTGTCCGATAGAGCTTCCTTTCGGGACCGTGGCAGACGCCAGTCCAGCTTCTGCCGTCCCTTCAGGGCTTCATCCTCCCGCTATTCCCGCCGGGGCAAGTGACTCGCGGCCTCGTGCTTCCGTTGGGGGAAGACTGCAGGATTTCTACCACCAATGGGAGGTCACTACATCGGATACCTGGATCCTGCATACAGTTACCACCAGCCTGTCCTTAGAGTTTCTTTCCGGTCCCCCGAACTTCTTCTTGCAACGTCCCTGGCCCCCTCAACCGACCAAGCGTCGTCTTCTGATCTCGGAAATACAACATCTTCTGCAGATAGATGCGATAGAGAGGGTTCCAGTAGACCAGGCCGGGACTGGGTCTTATTCAAACTTTTTCTTAGTTTCGAAGAGTTCGGGGAGTTGGAGAGGAATTCTCAACCTAAAACGTCTCAACAAGTTCTTGGTGTATCGCCACTTCAAAATGCACTCCCTCAAATCTCTTTTGGGATGCATCCGGCTAGGTGACTTCATGCAGTCAATCGATTTGAAGGAAGCCTACCTTCACGTACCCGTGCACCCGGCTCACAGACGGTTCCTGAGATTCGCCTTTGCCAATGACCACTTTCAGTACAAGGTGATGCCGTTCGGCCTCTCGTCGGTGCCACGCACCTTCACGAAGATTCTAGCAGCTCTGGCGGCTTAATCCTCTCGTCTTCAATATCCCAGGCAGACGTGGACAGGGACTGTGTGGTTCTCATGCTTCAGACCCACGGATTCACGCTAAATCGGGACAAGAATCATCTATGTCCCATGACCAGGATCTTGCACCTAGGCGCAGTTATAGACTCTGTTCAGGGTCGGGTTTACCTGTCACCCGATCGTCTATCCAGCATACAAGTCCTTGTTGCTCAGGTTTTGGCTCAAAACAAGTCACCCCTATTTCTTCTATCCCAGCTCCTGGGGAAGTTCATCTCCTGCATTGGAGTGGTTCTGTGGGCTCATTTCCATCTGTGTCGCCTGCAGTGGTTCCTTCTACCTTTCCAACGTCAAGGTCGGGGGGAATCTCTCTCCAAAGTCAAGCTGCCAGCCCCAGTGCGTCTTTCGCTCTGCTGGTGGCTTTCTACAGCTCTCCATCAGGGCTCTCTTTTCCAGGAGCAAGAGCGGATCATTTTGACCACAGATGCCAGTCTGCAGGGCTGGGGAGCCCATCTTCAGTCTCAGCTTGCGCAGGGCACCTGGTCCAGGGCGGAATCCCTCCACAGCATCAACTGGCTGGAGCTGCAGGCGGTGCGTCTAGCGTTGGTTCATTTCCATCATCAGGTCCTGCAACAACATGTTCTTGTATTGACCGACAACACCACCACAAAGGCCCACATCAATCGTCAGGGGGGCACCCAGTCCTGTCGCTGATGGAGGAGACAGAGTGGCTGATCTCTTGGGCCGAGCATCACCTCCTGTCTCTAAAGGCCGAGCACATTTCAGGCAAGATGAATCAGGAAGCGGATTGGCTCAGTCGGGGCCAGTTAGATCAATCAGAATGGAAGTTGGACCCTCGCCTCTTCCAAGAGATCTCTCACCGATTCGGGACTCCAATAGTGGATCTCTTTGCAACGCTGGACAACGCCCAGCTGCCGCGTTTCTTCTCCCACTTTCCATTGTGCGGCGCAGAAGGGCATGACGCTCTTCGATCCCAGTGGCCGCGGGGACTCCTCTATGCGTTTCCTCCGGTTTCGATCATCCCCCAGGTCATTTGGAAGCTGATCAAGGAGAAGGCGGACCTTCTTCTGGTGGCACCGCATTGGCCTCGTCGAGCGTGGTTCGCCAACCTTCTTTCACTCTCCATCGAGGATCCGTGGCAAATTCCACCCAGCTGGATCTCCTCTCCCAAGGTGCCGTCCGACATCCAGAGCCAGAGTGGCTGCAGCTGACCATCTGGTGCTTGAGAGGATCCGCCTGATGAAGGGGTCTCTGTTGAGTGAGGTTATATCTATTATCCAGGCAGCCAGACAGCCGGCAACGGTCCGCATCTACAATGCCTCTTGGCAGACCTTTGCTGAATGGTGCACCCGTCACCATGTGGATCCGACGTCGGCAAGAGTACCAGAAGTTTTGCAGTTTCTTCACGATGGTTTTGCCAGGGGTTTGGCTACCTCTACTCTCCAGGGGATGACCGACAGTCCTTGTCACATGATTCATGAATCAGGTCTTTTCTACTTGGAGTTTCTAATTTTCGACCTCCGACAGTTCATCGGTACCCCACCTGGGACCTCACTTTGGTTCTACAGGCATTGACATCTGTTCTGTTTGAACTGCTGGCTACAGTTTCTCTTCGTTACCTTACCTTAAAGGTGGCCTTTTTGCTGGCAATTACTTCTGCCCAACGGGTTTCGGAGATTGCGGCCTTTTCCATCCGGAGCGATCTCTGCATGTTTCATTCAGACCGTGTGGTTCTGAGGTTGGATCCAGCGTTTGTTCCTAAGATAAACTCTCAATTTCATCGCACACAGGACATAATCCTACCTAATTTCTGCCCTGATCCCAGGCATCCATCTGAGAGACGTTGGCACACCTTAGATGTTCGCAGGGCGCTGAGAAGATATATCAGTAGAACAGCTTCCTTTCGTAAGACTGAGGCACTTCTACTGTTATTTTTGCCTTCTTCCCTGGGACTGAAGGTTTCATCTGCAACTGTGGGCAGGTGGCTCAAGGCCTGTATCTCTAAGGCCTACGAGTTGGGGGCTGATCCTGTTCCAGATCGTATCCTTCCACATTCAACACATAGTGCCGCTACTTCGGCTGCCTGGGTCACTCAGGCCTCCATTGATGACATTTGTCGTGCAGTGACTTGGTCCTCGATTTCTTCATTTGTTAGACATTATCGCCTTGATGTTTATGCTTCGGCTGATGCTGCTTTCAGCAGACGGGTTTTACAAGCTGTAATTCCTGCCCAGGGCCGGGTAGAGGCTTCGATCCCTGCCCAGAGACCGTAAGCTTGGATATATCCCATACAGAGGAATGTCTGAGCAGTGAGGAGGAAATTGAACATTGCTTACCTGAACATTCCATTTATCCTCACTGTGATGACATTCCAGCCCGCCCGTGATCTTGCCTCTCTTGGCCTGGGCAGTTTGTTTCTCCTTTATATCCCTCTGCAGCTGGTGTCCTTTCTTGGGTTTGGAGTTGTGGCATCTCTTTGTCTGCATTGATCGCCTTCGTAAAAAAGACTGCGGAGGAACAGGAAGGACAGCGAGACCAGCACAGAGGGAATGATTGGTACTCAGTACATCCAATCAGAAGGTGGAAAGTCCCCATACAGAGGAATATCATCGCAGCGAGGATAAATGGAACGTTCAAGTAAGCAACGTTCATTCTATACCTGTGATGGTGGGAAGGGGCAGAAGAAATCAAAGTAGGGGTGGGGAGCATCACACCAGATGTATTTGGATGGTGGCTTACTCCCATACCTCCTGCTCACCCTGCATTCCTGGGGATATGAGAGCGAGGGACCCTAGTCTCCATCTGGAATATGTGAATGTCAGGTCCATGATGAATAAGGCCCTCCTCATATGAGATCTTATTGATGAGGAGGGTGTGGACCTGGCCTGTATCACGGAGACCTGGTTGGGGCAAGAGGGGGGAATCCCTCTCTCTGATTTATGCCCCCCAGGCTTTCATGTCCTGCACCAGCCGCGACACCAGGGAAGGGGCAGGGGGGGTGGCAGTGGTTGTTAGATAAAGTCTGAGTCCTAAGGAGGTCACTGTCCCTCAGATAGGCGGGTGTGAAACTCTTCTATTGAAGTGGGACCCTGGAGTTCAGTCGGGCTTGTTGGTCACATACCTATCTCCCAGCTATGTTGCCACAGCCCTGCCCACACTGCTCGATGTCTTGACTGAAGTGGCACTCGAACTCCCCAGCCTTTTGGTTGTGGGAGATTTTAATCTGCCTTTGATCGGCGAGTCATCTGAGACAGTCCGGGAGTTCATGGCCTCCATGACAGCCATGGACCTGACTCAGGTTATTCAGGGCCCAACTCATAGGGGAGGACACACACTCGACCTGGTTTTTCTCTCTGGGCAATGGATAAATGGTCATGGTAAGGGGGAACTTTCCATCACTCCCCTGTCATGGACTGACCATTCCCTCCTTAAACTGGACTTTCAATCTGTCAACCCTTGCCGCTGGGAGACGGGACTCATAAAATGGTTGCGCCCCAGGCACCTGATGGACCCAGAAAAGTTCTTGAAGGAGCTTGGGACATTCCCCACCTCTCAATCCTGCGATTCAGCTGAGGCTCTGGTGGCATCCTGGGAACGGGCGGCTACCGATGCCTTGGACAGAATTGCACCTTTGCGGCCTCTAACCCGACGCAGATCCCGGATCACCCCTTGGTTTTCCATGGAGCTCCAGGAAATGAAACGTCGGAAAAGATGCCTAGAGGAGTGTTGGAGGTCCTCCCGATCTGAATCTGACCGAACACAGTTAAGAACCCATATTAGGTTTATCTAGTGGCAGTGGAAGCAATGAAATGAGATTACTTCGCCGCCCTCATTGCATCTGCAGAAAACCGCCCAGCGGCCCTGTTTCGTGTGACCCGCTCCCTCCTCAATCAGGGAGTGAGGGAAGACCCTCTACAATTTCTGCATGATAAAATCGCTCGGATCCGGATCAGATTGGACTCTGACTGGGCAGAATCCAATCGGGAGACTAGGGTGGGTCTTGAGAATAATATCTGGATTGAGTTTGACCCTGTTTCTGTCAAGGAAGTAGACAGGATTATGGGCAAACTTAGTTCCTCCACTTGCTTATTGGAACCTTGTCCCTCCTGGTTGGTTTCGGCTGCCAGGAAAGTGACTAGAGACTGGATCCAGGCAATTGTCAATGCTTCGTTGAGGGAGGGGAACTTCCCCACCTGTCTTAAGGAGGCGGTGGTTCGACCTCTCCTCAAGAAGACTTCCCTGGATCCAGACTCACTTAATAACTATCATCCCGTCTCCAACCTTCGCTTCATCGCAACAACTCCCACAACTCCTGGAGGAAACAGAATACTTTGACCCCTACCAATCAGGCTTCCGACACGGACACAGCATGGAAACAGCATTGGTCGCTCTGGTGAATGATCTCTGGCGGGCTCGGAATGGTGGTTGTTCCTCCAACCTGGTTCTACTTGACCTCTCAGCGGCTTTTGATACCATCGACCATGGTATCCTACTGCAGCGACTTGTGGGGTTGGGGGTGGGAGGCACTGTCTTACAGTGGTTCTCCTCCTACCTCTTGGGTCACTTTCAGTTTGTATGGGCAGGAGGGCAGAGGTTCACCCCGAGGCCCCTAAATTGTAGGGTGCCTCAGGGTTCGGTTCTCTCCCCCCTACTCTTTAACATCTATATGAAGCCACTGGGTGAGATCATTCATGGCTTTGGGGTGAGATATCATCAATATGCTGATGATACCCAATTATACATCTCCACCCCAGACCACCCCAGAGATGCCCTTTCCGTGATGTTCCATTGCCTGGCGGCGGTATGGGCCTGGATGGGCAGAAACAGATTCAAACTCAATCCCTCCAAGACTCAATGGCTGTGGATGCTGGCATCTCAGGTTTCAGAGGCCCCATCCCTTTTGATGGATGGGGAAAAACTTGCCCCCATTGATAAGGCTTGCAACTTGGATGTCCTCTTGGATGCTCGGCTGTCCCTAGAAGACCATCTAACAGCCGTGACCAGGGGGGCCTTCGCACAGATTCACCTGGTGCGCCAGTTGCGCCCTTTCCTGGACTGAGATGACCTTCGCACAGTCATTCATGCCCTGGTTACTTCCCGCTTGGATTACTGCAATTCCCTCTACATGGGCCTACCCCTGAGATGCACCTGGAGACTCCAGCTGATCCAGAATGCAGCCGCATGGGTTGTTATGGGAGCCCCTTGTTACTCCCATATAAAACTCCTCCTGCGTGAGCTGCAGTGGTTACCAGTTGTTCTCCGGGTCCGCTTCAAGGTGCTGGTTCTCACCTATAAGGCCCTACATGACTTAGGTCTGGGATATTTGCAGGATCTTCTCCTGCCTGCCTCTTACCGTCCTGTTCGCTCACATAGGGCCACTCTCCTCAAGGTTCCGACGGCGAGCCAATGTCGTCTAGCGGTGCCCAGGGGTAGGGCGTTCTCTGTGGGTGCTCCCACCCTCTGGAATGAGTTACCTACCGAGCTCTGGATGGCTCCTGATCTCCGCTCCTTCCGTCAGGACCTGAAGACTTGGCTGTTCAAGCAAATAGGCTGACTCTGATTCGGGTTTTATTATTTATTATTAATTAGTTATTTGGTTTAAAATGGGATTTTATTGTACATGTTTCTTAACTTATGTTCGCCGCCCTGAGTCCTTCGGGAGAAGGGCGGCATATAAATACATGTAATAAATAAATAAATAATCATGCAATGTAAAATAAAGCTGCAAGGCAGACTTTTCTTTCCCCTTAGGAAGACAAATCAGGAGCGTTTGGCATATCAGCATAACTACAAAGCAGGTTCCCATACTGGGATAGGACTATTGTGCTGTTCCGCTCTCTCTCTCTCACACACACATAATTGTGGTTTAATGGATTTATTAATATTCCCTAGCAACTTCTTTCACCAAAAACCCAGAACTGTTCCAATTAAGTCCAGCCACAAGCAAATCAATGCTAGTCCACAGAGCAATGACCAATGAGTCAAGGCAATTGAAAGTTTCCCAATCAAAATAAATCCACCAGGCAAAATTAAATACACAATACAAGAGATTTCATGAGACAAGAAAAGTCCAGAGTTCACAAGGCATGATCCAAAGCAAGACAAGAATCACAATGAACAGAAAACACACTCTTAGGAAATGAACACGTTCCCAGCATCACTTCCATCTGTCTGCTGTACTAAATAGCAAGCTTCTGGTTCAGCCCATCAAGAAGCATGAGACAAATAATCTGCCTGACCTTCTCTGCTCCTGCCTTTTCTCTGCCCTACCTGTTCTCTGAGTATTTGTTGTTACATTTCCTTCGTCTCTAACTGACACATTGCACAGTTGCATTCTTCTAAATGTTTATTCATTCCTAGGATGAGGATGTATTGCTTCTTAATTTTTTTTAAAATTTGATTTATATGCCGCCCTTCTGCGGAGACTCAGGGCGGCTTACAATGTGCTAAGCAATAATGGGTGATCCATCACTATAGAACTGCTAATTTGCAAGAATTGGAAGTCCAGTAAAGCCAGTGAAGTAGGTTCACCAGTATAGTAACAATTGGATTCTGGACATTTAGGCATTGAGGCTTGGAATGCTTTGTTATCAATTCTCCAGTTTCACTGTTATTTTTAGTTGTAATAACCTATTCCTCCTTTTCTTTAATCACAAAGAATACCAGAATGTACAATTAGAGAAAAAGTACTAAAGCTAAGCATGTCTGGCCTTGTGAAACTAGTTAACTGAAACCATTATATGACAGTTATTTTGAGTTCTTAGATGATATTCAGGATATATGTTTTGTGGTTTTCATAGTATTAGTATTAAGAATAATTTTCAACTTCTAAAATATGGTGACCACACAATTGTCAGCAACTGTGGAGGAAGCAAAGTATCTTGACTCATTTCATATTGGCTTCAGAGTAGACTGTAAAAGTTGAACCTAACTGTGTCCTTCTGATATTCCTTATATGGTGAACATTATGTTTGCAAATCTTGATGCAAGAATAAATTAGTGATTTATGATGGGTGCACCTGCCTGCTGGAGAGTGGCCTGGCAGCTCGTGGTGGGGCTGAAAATCTCCACCATAGAGAGTGGTACAAGAAGTGGTGCAAAGATTAGCACTGCCCCTGCTGGCCGGAGCAAGGTAATGGTGCTGTTGCGGCAAGGTGGAGTGGTGCAGGCACACTGAAGCAGTGGTGGTGATGGCCGGAGCCTTAGTGTGGGACCAAAGAGCCCCTCTACTTGCCTTTGCATGGCAAAAGCATTCTGCCTTCAATGCGGTACATTTGCACTCAAGGCAGCCCTTGCCACCCTCTGCTTTGGGCTCTGAGCTGTAAGCTGTATCTGGGAAGCACTGCGGTGGAGAGAAGTGGCCAGGACCTCATCTCTTGTTGGGTCTAGCAGGCACTTCTTCCAGCCCTTGTTAGTGCTGGGCGTGCCTTGGTCACTCAGGGAGATGTGCAACCTGCTCTCCACCCCAAGACACTGGCCTGACCCGGCAGCTGCTGTTGCTGCCTCCATGGCCTGCCTGCTGCTGTCACACCGCCTTGCACAGCACAGTGAAATTTAGCGCACTTCACAATGGGGGAGATGGGGTCCCCTCCTCCTGGAGCTCATTATGACGCAGAGCCACAATGCGACCCTGCCCCACTCGCCCATGTCAACAGCAACGGCATCAGCTGCAGGGCAGACTGGGCCAGTGTCTTGGGACAGAGAGCAGGTCATGCATCTACCTGAGCGACCGAGGTACGTCCAGCACCAACAAAGGCCGGAAGTAGCCACCTACCGTTTCCTGCTGCAGTTTGTCGGGCAGCAAGACCCAGGTAGAGATGAAGCACTGGAGAATCAGAATCAGAGAGACAGAGACAGAGAGAGACACAGAGAGAAAGAGAGACACAGAGAGAAAGATACAGGGAGAGAGAGAGACAGAGACCCCAAGTGAGACAGAGAGAGACAGAGAGAGAGACACAGAGACACACAGAGAGAGATACAGGAGGGGAGAGAGAGAGAGAGACCTAGACACACACACACACACCCAGACAAGAGACACACAGAGAGACAGAGATAGCTAGAGAGAGACAGAGAGACAGACAGAGACAGGCAGAGAGACAGAGATAGAGACAGAGAGAGAGACAGAGAGAGAGAGAGAGAAAGAAAGACAGAGACAGACAGACACACATACACACACACACAGACTACAAAACTGTATATGAATTGTATTTGCATAAACAAAGGAAAATTCGTAAAAGTATTTGGAAATCCATGTTATACAGGAATCTGTAAATACAGCTGCCACATGTAATTGCTTCAATTTCCTAAAATGAGGCCAATGAATTGTTCCTGTAAGTCTTGGCATTATTTGTCTACATAATTTTTCCCGGTTTTTTTATGTGGAACAATTCAATTCTCCTTGGTTACTTTCTTTTTATACATTAGGTCCTGTTACTGAAGTCAAAACAGATATCTATGTCACAAGTTTTGGACCTGTTTCTGATGTAGAAATGGTAAGTATCAGTATAATGATAGGTTTGAGGAAGAAAAAAAAATTAAACCTAGTACTAAGTGTGTGACTAAAGGAAGGGCTTTGGGACTCACCTGTTATTCATGCAAAAAAGAATAGATTACCAGCAGTTTATTTTCAGGTTTTATTACATATGGCTATGACAGCTTCTATTCTGGTCTTTCCATATTTTTTAAAAAGGAAAAACCTCAAAAAATTGGCATGGTAAAGATGGGGGCTTGACTGAAGTCAGTCAGGATATGATGAATACTACAATCTGTTTAATCAAGTGAAATCATCCATTTGCCTGGGAGGAAAGGCAAGAAATAGCCTGGACACTGATCCTATGTACCAGTTCCTTGATATTTAGTTCAGAAATACACTGAAATTTCCAGTTATACTAGGCATTACTTATATATGTGTAAGCAATTATCTTGCAATAGCAGTTTTAAAAGAATAATAAAGAATGAGCTGATTTTTTTAGAAATTGAATTCTACCCTATGCATTTTTATTTTTATTCCGTTTTGACACATTCCCAGATAAAGAAATGGTGCCCAGAATTATATGATCGACACCCTCCCCCAACAGATTTTAAGAGAGGGGAAGGTCTTGATCAGGTGTTTGTGGCCACCATCTTGATTTTTTAAAGACTTCTTGCGAATGTCCCAATGCAGGAGTCTTCCCTAATGAGCAGTATGCCTAGATGCTGAGGACCCAGTTAAAACGATTCTGCCAGATTTACAAACTTTCATATGTATCTTATGTATAAATGGTGGTGAAGTTAGAAGACTTGCTATTTTGTGGGAAATTTTCACTTTTTGTTTACCTCAATGGCATTTTTACTGATCTTTGTTGGTGCTTTCAATAACATTTTTTAAATTTGTTTGCTATAAGCATACAGTATATTCCTGGTGCAAATTTTAATCATTTGTAAAAAACAAAACAAAATAGCATGGAGATAAAATCATTAACATATATTAGTGAATTAATCATTTCGTTTCCAGTCCTGAACAAGTTTAATTACATGCTTCTTGCCATTCTATTAGATTACAGTAATTATTTTGATTTAGTATGTGTAGTAATTTATTTATATAGCTAATGTGGAAAATTAAAGTATTAAGATATACAGTATATAGTTCTATCAAATTGATAGAAATGTGTTTAGGGACTTTATAGTTTCCTATCACTGATTTATTCTTGGGGAAATGCATGTACTGTATAACATTGTTTAATTTGCTTCCCAATTATTGTAGGAATATACAATGGATGTTTTCTTTCGTCAGACATGGGTGGACAAGAGATTAAAATATGATGGTCCCATTGAAATTCTAAGATTAAACAACTTGATGGTTAACAAAGTGTGGACCCCAGATACTTTCTTTCGGAATGGAAAAAAATCTGTGTCTCATAATATGACAGCCCCAAATAAACTATTTAGAATTATGAGAAATGGCACCATTCTCTATACAATGAGGTACCTGCTTTATATATTCTGTACATTTACATGATTTATTAATTGCTGATGTACTATTCTATGTCAGGACTAATTTTACATGGTTCCTATAGGCTCACCATAAGTGCTGAGTGTCCCATGAGATTGGTGGATTTCCCAATGGATGGACATGCCTGTCCGCTAAAATTTGGAAGCTGTAAGTCCCCATTATGACATTTTATTTATGGTACTAAAGGTCCATTTTTGTTCTTGTTGTAAGAAACAGGTCAGTGAATAGCCACAGGCTTGTGTCTTTGTCAAAAAAGAAAGCTGGTGCCCCTGAAAGCAACAGGAATGCTTTCATTGGGTTTTAAGATAAGTTCTTAAGACAAATATCTTGTCCATTATTATTTTTTTTCTAAATATATCTTGTTCAGATGCATATCCAAAGAGTGAAATGATCTACACCTGGACAAAAGGGCCAAAAAATTCAGTGGAAGTCCCTGAAGAGTCTTCAAGTTTAGTTCAATATGACCTACTTGGACATACAGCATCTACTGACACAATTAAATCTATTACAGGTAAGATTCATCCATTTCAGGTTTAGATAAACTTGCTTGCTCTTTCCTGGGTAATCCAGTGGTGGGTTGCCCCCAGTTCGGACCGGTTCGCAAAAACCAGTAGTAAAACCAGCGGAAGGCTCCACCCACTGACCCGGACGTCATCATAGGTGATCTGCGCATGTGGGCACAATGCGAACCGGTAGTAAAGGTAAGTAGAACTCACCCTTTGGGTAATCCTTTAAGAGGCAAAGTAAAAAGACATTCCATCTCCTCTTCTCCTTCTTTCTCTTTACAGCTAATCCATTCTCCTTAATAACCAAAAATCCTTTTAAAAAAACATTTAATTCCAAAGGCAGATAGTAGATATTATCGTCCTTGAAAGGATCTTCTCTTCTCCTTGTTAATTATCTCAGCAGCTTTTGATACCATCGACCATGGTATCATGCTGCGCCAGTTGGAGGGGTTGGGGGTGGGGGGCACCATTTTATGGTGGTTCTCCTCTTATCTCTCTGACCGGTCGCAGTCGGTGTTGGCAGGGGGGCACAGGTCAACCTTGAGGCGCCCTGTTTGTGGGGTGCTGCAGGGATCAGTCCTCTCACCCCTCCTGTTCAACATTTATATGAAGCCGCTGGGTGAGATCATCTGTGGTTTTGGGGTGGAGTTCCATCAGTACGCTGATGATACTCAGCTGTACATCTCCACCCCAGGCCATCCCAATGATGCCCTTGAAGTGATGTCCCGGTGCCTAGAGACCGTGCGGGTCTGGATGGAGAGAAACAGGCTTCAACTCAACCCTTCCAAGACTGAGTGACTGTGGCTTCCGGCTTTCCAATATTTATTTCCAATTTATATTTATTTATTTCCAATTTATATACCGCCCTTCTCCCTGAGGACTCAGGGCGGTGTACAGCCAGACATAAAAAACATGAAATATAAATATTAAGACATTTAAAATATATATAATTTGGCTACAAAATTTAAAACTCACAGAACAATTAAAATATTAAAAATATTTAAAATTTCTTCTTAAGCCAGCCCGGCTTGTTGGAAAAAATGTGTTTTTAGGGCACGGCAGAAGGCACTGAGGTCATGAATTCTCCTAATCTCCGGGGGCAACTGGTTCCAGAGGGTGGGTGCCCCCACAGAGAAGGCTCTCCCCCTGGGGGTCACCAGCCTACATTGTTTGGCTGATGGCACCCTGAGGAGGCCCTCTCTGTGGGAGCGCACGGGTCGATGGGAGGTCATCGGTGACAGCAGGCGGTCTCGGAGATAACTAGGCCCTATGCCATGGAGCGCTTTAAAGGTGATCACCAACACCTTGAAGCGCACCCGGAAGACCACTGGAAGCCAGTGCAGCTCGCGCAGGAGCGGTGTTATGTGGGAGCGCCACGCTGCTCCCGTCACTACCCGCGCGGCCGCATTCTGGACCAGTTGGAGCCTCCGGGTGCTCTTCAAGGGGAGCCCCATGTAGAGAGCATTACAGTAGTCTAGGCGGGAGGTGACAAGGGCGTGAGTGACTGTGCACAGGGAATCCCGATCAAGAAAGGGCCGCAACTGGCGAATCAGGTGAACCTGACAAAAGGTCCCCCTGGCTACAGCCGTCAGATGTTCCTCCAAAGACAGCTGCCTATCCAGGAGGACTCCCAGATTGCGAGCCCTTTCTGCGGGGGCTAAAGACTTGCCCCCGATAGTCAGTGATGGAGTCAACTGACTATATCGGGATGCCGGGAACCACAGCCACTCCGTCTTGGACGGGTTGAGCTTGAGTTTGTTTCTCCCCATCCAGATCCGCACGGCTTCCAGGCACTGGGACATCACTTCGAGGGCATCATTGGGGTGGCCCGGGGTGGAGATGTACAGCTGGGTGTCATCAGCGTACTGATGGTATCTCACCCCAAAGCCACGGATGATCTCACCCAGCGGCTTCACATAAATGTTGAACAAAAGGGGCGAGAGGACCGACCCCTGCGGCACTCCACAAACGAGAGGCCTCGAGGTCGACCTCTGCCCCCCTGTCAACACAAACTGCGACCGGTCGGAGAGAAAGGAGGAGAACCACTGTAATACAGTGCCCCCCACCCCCAACTCTTCCAGCCGGTGCAGCATGATACCATGGTCGATGGTATCAAAAGCCGCTGAGAGATCTAATAGAGAGATCTAATATAGCCAGCTGGTGCCATCGCTGGCTATTGGGGGCGAGTTACTGGCCCCCATGGAGAGGGCTCACAACTTGGGCGTCCGCCTGGATGCACGGCTGTCTTTAGAAGAGCATATGATGGCCGTGGCCAGGGGGGGCTTTTTATCAGGTTCGCCTGATTCACCAGTTGTGTCCCTTTCTGGATCAGGACTCCTTACGCATGGTCACTCAGGTATTCATCACATTCCGCCTGTAATGCTCTCTACATGGGGCTCCCCTTGAGGAGCACCCGGAGGCTCCAACTGGTGCAGAATGCGGCCGCATGGGGGATTATGGGAGCGATGGGGCGCTTCCATGTGACACCTCTCCTGCGTGAGCTGCATTGGCTTCCAGTGGTCTTCTGGGTGCGCTTCAAGGTGTTGGTCACCACCTTTAAAGCGCTCCATGGCTTAGGGCCTGGGTACTTATGGGACCGCCTTCTGCCACCGATAGCCTCCCACCGGCCAATACGCTCCCACAGAAAGGGACTCCTCAGGGTGCCATCGGTCAGACAATTTCAACCCCCAGGGGGAGGGCCTTCTCTGTGGCAGCGCCCATCCTCTGGAACGACCTGACCCTGGAGATACGTAGGATACCAGATCTCCTTGCTTTTCGCTGTGCCCTTAAAACTTTTGTTTCATCAAGCTGGGCTGGCTTAACCCCCTCTTAGATATTTTTAATTGTAAATTGATTTTAGTTGGGTTGTTTTAAATTTATTAGGCCAAAATTTGTTTAATTCTTTTAAAAAAAAATTAAATTTTGTATGTGATGTTTTTATTCTTGGCTGTTCACCGCCCTGAGTCCAGTAGGAGAAGGGCGGTATAAAAATTTAATAAAATAAATAAATAAAATAAACTTGTTCTTTTTTCCAATTTTACCTTTAATAAATAACCATACTGTCAGCACCCCAAGTTGCATTCGTCCCACTGCTGACATGAAGAAAAAAAGAAAAGGAGAGAGAAGAAGCAGTTTGACTTTTCACCTATTTACTTAACCGGCAGATAATGTCACCTAGGATATGGGATGGGAGGGGGACATTCCAGTGAGAGTGACTTGGAAGATAGTCAATGAGACGCTGAGAATTGAGGGATGGAAAGGGAAGGGTTTGGGTTTGGGGGTTAGCGGGCTAGTACTGGCACCGACGGAGTCGGGACCAGACATGTTTGTTCTTAATAAATGAAAGATTTCATCAAAGACTATTTATTTGGAAAATGTGATTTATTTAAGACAATGTGGGAACCTGACACATACAATTTTTTAATTACATAGTCATCAGAACCTGTTAAAATTTTATCTAAATTAGTCAAATTATTATAAAAACCTTCTGTCTTACAATCTTTGTCATATCTAGAATGTATTTGCATATAAGAAAACCAGTTCATCTTTAAACCTTGTACCTCCAATTCTTGCTTCAATTTAAGTTCACCCTTTTCATTCAATAGTTCACTATATCTAACAATTTGTTCCCTTCTAAATGTTATTGAGTATGAAAATGCTTCAATTGTTGATAACCAGACTGGAATTTTTAAATAGTGTGTTTTTTAATCTTCTCCCAGTTTAGTAACAAAGCCTTTCATATATAATGTCTTCTAAAGTACCCCTGTGTTTTTGTTCCTTAATACCATAAAAAGCGTGCCATCCCAACAACAAGTCATGTCTTTCTAAAGTCAATAATCTAGTATTTCTTAGCATTATCCATTCTTTAATCCACATCGAACTTGTCGCTTGATAATAAAGTTCCCAGTTAAGCAAACCAAAACCTTCTCTTATTCTGGCATCTTACTTACTTATTTATTTATTTGGTTAGATTTTTATACCGCCCTTCTCCTTCTGGACTCAGGGCGGTGCACAGCCAACTAAAAACATTTATGTACAAAAATTAAGACAAATTTTAAAATAATTTAAATAGATTTGGCCCATAATTTAAAATCGAATTAAAATCAATATCAAAACTTTAAAATCAGTAACATGGTGTCAGACCAGCCCAGCTAACTGGAAGAAATTAGTTTTAAGGGCCTGACGAAAAGTCCGGAGATCTGGGATCACTCATATCTCTGGGGGGAGGTCGTTCCAGAGGGTGGGCGCCACCACAGAAAAGGCTCTCCCCCTGGGGGTCGCCAGCTGACATTGTCTGGCCAACGGCACCCTGAGGAGGCCCTCTCTGTGGGAGCGAACTGGCTGGTGGGAGGCAGTTGGTGGCAGAAGGCGGTCCCGTAAATACCCTGGCCCTAAACTATGGAGCGCTTTAAAGGTAGTCACCAACACCTTGAAGCGCACCTGGAAGTCCACCGGAAGCCAATGCAGCTCACGCAGGAGAGGTGTCACATGGCAGCGCCCCGTTGCTCCCATAATCCCCCGCACGGCCGCATTCTGCACCAGTTGGAGCCTCCGGATGCACCCCAAGGGGAGCCCCATGTAGAGAGCGTTACAGTAGTCCAGACGAGAAGTTTGCAGCAGTTTCAATTTTATCCTTGCCAATTTTTACCCTGCCAAATATATTTTAACATTATTTTGTTCAAATCTTCAAAATAATCTTTTCCCCATCTAATTGGAATTGTCTGGAACAAATATAGAATTCTAGGTAGTATATTCATTATAATTGTTGATATTCTCCCTATCAATGATAATTGTAAATTTTCCCATTTTGCCAAGTCTGTCCCGATCTGTTGTTTGAGTTTATTATAGTTATTCTCTTTAAGTGTGCTACATCTTGCTGTCAAATATATCCCCAAATATTTAACCTTATTTGTGACCTGCATTGTTGATATTTCCACCAATTCTTCTTTTTCTTTTATTAACATATTTTTTCTCAAAATCTTTGTTTTATCTTTATCAATTTTCAAACCTGCTACTTTTCCAAATTCTCCTATTTTGTCTATCAATGTAATTATTGACTCTAGTGGATCTTTGAGAATAAAAATCGGGTCATCTGCGAACGCTTGCAATTTATATTCTTCCTTTTGAATTTTCATTCCTTTTATATCTTTTTCTTCTCTAATTTTTCTATTTAGCGCTTCTTATGTTAATACAAACAACAGAGGAGACAGTGGACAGCCTTGTCTTATTCCTTTTTTTATCTCAATAGATTCTGTCAGTTCTCCATTTATCATTACTTTTGCTGTTTGTTTATAGTATATGGCTTCTATTGCCTGAATGAATTTTCTACCAAAGCCCATCTGCTCCAATTGAAGTAACATAAATTGCCAGTTCATGTTATCAAAGACTTTCTGTGTATCTAGAAATATCAAAGCCGTTTGCTTTTCAGGATGTGGTCTAGTAGATCTCGGTTCACGTTGTTCTTTGTATTCCACAATGCCCCCTACTGCTCCTTCTGCTTTTTCAATCATTGCTAAGTCTTCTTCTTGGAGTTTAATCAGTGGTTCTGCCTTTCTTGTCTCTATTTCTTTCTCTCTGAGAAATTCTGCATAAAATGCTTTAGCTTTATCAATTGAATCTATTCTATATTTTTGCTGTTGCCATGTAAGCACTAATCCTTCTGGTATCAACCATCTGTAATTCACACCTTTTTGAAGTAGTATTTTAGTCAGGAATTGATATTCTCTCCTCATCTACCTCACTCTTCTCGGTATTTGCTTCAAAACCACAATTTCTTTCTCCTTGTACTTCAGTGTTTTTTCTCTTGCAATCTGCAGTATTTGTGTTTTAATCAATTTCTTGGTAAATCTTATATGGACTTCTCGTGGTAACTTGTTTCGCATTGCCTACCTTGTATAGACTCGAAATATCTCATCTATGCCATCCATCATTTTTTCTTTGGTAATTTCTAATGCTTCTGCTAAAATTTCTATCATTTTTTCTGCCAGGTTTCCTTTTTCTTATTCTATATTTTGAAATCTGAGATAAAATTCTGATCTGTCCATCTCCCATCTCACTAATCCACTCTTATCTCATTCAACCTCATCCAGTCTAGTATCAATGGATTCCTTGCCAAATCATCTGTAGTGTTGCCTCCTTTTCCTTCTCTTGTTCCTTCTCCTTATCCTGTTGTAGCATCATCTGTATTGATCGCTGTCCTCCAGATGGTGATGAAGAGGGCATCGATGTGGAAGAGCCAATAGCTGTTGCTTTTCTACTCATTCTATGAAATAGTTGCAAAAGGTTTAAACAAATAAAAAATTCTTCAGGTTCTTCTATACCTTAATCCATTTATGGATGGAGCAAATATTACCCCAAATATCAATAAGATAAGAAAAAGAAAAAAAGAAAGAAAAAAAGAAAAAAGAAAAAAAGCAACAAAAAGCAAAGAAGCAATCTTCAGGCTCTTCTATGCCTTAATCCAATCCAATTCAATGAAAAATATTGACCATTTTGGCAATCTCCACTCCAAAAAAGAGAGGAAAAAAGCAAAAAGAAAGCCAAAAGAGAAAGAAAAAAAAGCACTAGAAAGTTCTATATATATATATAAAAATTTAAAAAAGAAAAATTAAAGATCCTCCATCAGTCCAATTAAAAATACTTACACAGGGGAAAGGTGGAGTAACTACCACATACAAAAGAAAAAGAGAGAGAGAAAAAAGACTTTCTGTCCAAATAAAAATCACTTCTGTATGAAATCCAAGAATTCTTTTATTATGTCCCAAATAGTATTTACAGTTCTCTTTCTGAGTCACTGCAAATTTCTTCTTATTCAAGGCTCCTGCCTCTGATAGTTCCCAGAAGAACACCTGCATAAACAATCCTACAGTTTATGTCCTTTTGATGTTCTCCCCACTATCTTATCTATGAATAGACTCAGAGTTCTTGAATTTTAACACAATTGTTACTTTAAGCCAAAGAAAAAGAAACAAAATTTCCAATCCACTAAATGGCAGTGTTACTTATTTCCTTCACTTTCCCCTGCTATATTCAATACACAATAAAATAAAAATAGCCAAAGAGGGGGGGGAAATAGAGAAAAATAGAATCAGAGAGAATTTATACTAAAAAGGCACCAAAAGTTTAAAGATTAAATAAGTAAATTGGAAATCTTCAGTCCAATCCAGTCCAGTCCAGGTTAAAAAGCAAAAAGCGTATAGACATCCACAAATGCAAGTAAGTTGAAAGTAAAAAAAAAAAAAGTACCTTAGACTCAAGTTTAATTCCGCCGCTTAATTTTCTTCTGTCTACATTTTGATATTACTTTCACTCTCAGGGTGTTCTCTCATATAGATTATGTTAGAAAGTCTCTCACCAAGTTGACACCCTTCCTTCCGATCTCTTCCATTTTGGAGCTGTCCTAACTTCAGCAGCTACAATGGTTGCTGCCCCGCCGCCGGAAGAAGGGCTTCTCCTGGATCAACCAGGGACTTTGCGATGTCCCTGGGATCGACAGAATGTGCCCTCCACTATCACTGTCTCAAGAGGATGGTGAGGTCCAAAAAGAACCGTCCAGCAGTGGGGATTTTGACGGTGATCCTAGAGCCCCAGGATCTTCTGTTGTGCCATTGCGATGTCAGCTCCGCCTCCTCCTATGTTTTGTTTATTTATATCCATTTATTTTCATGTGCCCATGTCTATGTCTATACTGATATTTGTTTCCTTGTACTTGTTGACAAATAAATAAATAAATAAATATAAATAAATAAATAAATAACAGGGGGATGAGAGACCATTCCACTTTTTAAAGAAATAGAAATATATCTTACCTAGATTGATTCATTTATTGTCTATTGTGAAAAAATCTCATTTGTCATTTGGAACACTGAACCTGAAATACAGGTGAAACTCGAAAAATTAGAATATCATGCAAAAGTTCATTTATTTCAGTAATGCAACTTAAAAGGTGAAACTAATATATGAGATAGACTCATTACACGCAAAGCGAGATAATTCAAGCCTTGATTTGTCATAATTTTGATGATTATGGCTTACAGCTCATGAAAACCCCAAATTCACAATCTCAGAAAATTAGAATATTATGAAAAGATTCAATATTGTAGGCTTAAATCAGCTAACCAGCCCACTCTAATCAGCTAACTAAGCCATAACACCTGCAAAGGGTTCCTGAGCCTTTAATTGGTCTCTCAGTCTGGTTCAGTAGGAATCACAATGATGGGAAAGACTGCTGACCGGACAGTTGTGCAGAAAACCATCACTGACACCCTCCATAAGGAGGGAAAGCCTCAAAAGGTAATTGCAAAGGAAGTTGGATGTTCCCAAAGTGCTGTATCAAAGCACATTAATAGAAAGTTATGTGGAAGGGAAAAGTGTGGAAGAAAAAGGTGCACAAGCAGCAGGGATGACCGCAGCATGGAGAGGATTGTCAGGAAAAGGCCATTCAAAAGTGTTGGGGACTTTCACAAGGAGTGGACTGAGGCTGGAGTCAGTGCATCAAGAGCCACCACACATAGATGGATCCTGGACATGGGTTTCAAATGTCGTATTCCTCTTGTCAAGCTGCTCCTGAACAACAAACGTCAGAAGCGTCTTACCTGGGCTAAAGACAAAAAGAACTGGTCTGTTGCTCAGTGGTCCAAAGTACTCTTTTCTGATGGGAGCAACTTTTGCATTTCATTTGGAAACCAAGGACCCAGAGTCTGGAAGAAGAATGGAGAGGCACACACTGCAAGATGCTTGAAGCCCGGTGTGAAGTTTCCACAGTCTGTGTTGATTTGGGGAGCCATGTCATCTGCTGGTGTTGGTCCACTATGCTTCATTAAGTCCAGGTCAATGCAGTCGTCTACGGAGATTTTGGAGCACTTCATGCTTCCTTCCACAGACAAGCTTTATGGGGATGCTGACTTCATTTTCCAGCAGGACTTGGCACTTGTCCACACTGCCATGTAACAAAACCTGGTTCAATGACCATGGGATTACTGTGCTTGATTGGTCAGCAAACTTGCCTGACCTGAACCCCATAGAGAATCTATGAGGCATTGCCAAGAGAAAGATGAGAGACATGAGACCGAACAATGCAGAAGAGCTGAAGGCCGTTATTGAAGCATCCTGGTCTTCCGTAACACCTCAGCAGTGCCACAGGCTGATAGCATCCATGGCATGCCGCATTGAGGCAGTAATTGATGCAAAAGGGGCTTATACTTTTCAGAGGTCCAATATTATTCTATGTATAATCCTTGTTTTATTGATTTCATGTAATATTCTAATTTTCTGAGATTGTGAATTTGGGGTTTTCGTGAGCTGTAAGCCATAATCATCAAAAGTATGACAAATCAAGGCTTGAACTATCTTGCTTTGCATGTAATGAAACTACTATATTAGTTTCTTTTAAATTGCATTACTGAAATAAATGAATTTTTGCATGATTTTCTAATTTTTCGAGTTTCACCTGTACAAGTTGCGTCGAAGAAAATGCTTGTTTGTGGAGACACACTCAGACATTTATTTGATAGCACCCTTTCATCAATTTTTTTCCTACAAGCCTTTCGTGCTTTCTTGCTCTCTCTCTCTCTCTCTCTCTCTCTCTCTCTCTCTCTGTATGTATCTATGTATGTGGCATAATGCCGGAATGTAATATAAGATCAAGATAATCTTCTGCACTGTGATGACTTCCATGCAATTCTTTGTATGGATTCTGTGCTGATGCAAACCAGCTTCAGCAGTAGGTGCTCTAGGTTTGTGTAGGATCTGTGCAGATTTCTCAGGAGCCCTCCTAATTGTCAGGTTCCGATGTCATCTCAAATAAATTTCACTCCCAAACATCTAGTCTTTGCTGAAATATTTCATTTATTGAGAACAACAGATCTGGTCTCAATTTCGTCATAGTCAATACTAACCCTCTGACCCCAAAACCTTCCCCTTCCTTTCCCCCAAACCTCAACTTCTTATTGGCCATCTTCCAGCTCAATCTTCTCAGCTCCTGCCTCCAACCCCAGGAATTCCCCCCTCCCATCCCATCTCCAAGCAACACTATCTACAAAAAGAATAAGTAGGTAAAAGTTCAAGCCTCATTTCCTCCTCTTTATGGCAGCCTTGAAAGGCTGACGATAAAAAGGTGGGTATCATCAGCATACTGATGATACCTCACCCCGAAACCACAGATGATCTCTCCCAGTGGCTTCATATAGATGTTGAACAGAAGGGGGGAGAGGACCGACCCCTGGGGCACTCCACAAGTGAGGGGCCTCATGGTCGACCTCTGCCCCCCCGCCAACACCGCTTGCATACAACCCGAGAGGTAATAGGAGAACCACTGCAAAATGGTGCCTCCCACTCCCAACCCCTCGAGGCGTCGCAGCAAGATACCATGGTCAATGGTATCAAAAGCCATCGAAAGATCTAATAGGACCAGAATAGAGGAGTAACCTCTGTGCCGAGCCCTCCAGAGATCATCCACCAGTGCGACCAATGCCGTCTCTGTGCTGTACCCAGGCCTGAAACCCGATTGGAATGGATCAAGATACTCCACTTCATCCAGGGCCACTGGGAGCTGACGTGCCACCACACTCTCAACAACCTTCGCAAGAAAGCGAAGGTTGGAGACCGGTCGGAAATTACTCAAAATAGCTGGATCTAAGGCAGGTTTCTTGAGGAGGGGCCTAACCACCGCCTCCTTCAAGGTGGCAGGAAAGCTTCCCTCCTCCAAGGAAGCAGTTATCACTGCCTGGATCCACTCACATGTCACCTCCCAAGCTGAATAAACTAGCCAGGAGGGGCACGGGTCCAGTACACACGTGGTCGCACTCGGCTTCCCCATGATCCTGTCCACTTCGTCAGGGATAACAGGATCGAACTCCTCCCAAATGACAAGACCCACCACCTCCCCACCGTCTGACCCTGTCCAGTCAGAGTCCAAGCCGTCCTGAATCTGAGCGATCTTGTCCAGCAGATGCTGACTAAGCTCCTTGGCTCGCCCTCGCAAAGGGTCCTTCCCCACCCTCTGATTCAAGAGGGAGCGGGACACTCTAAACAAAGCAGCTGGGCGATTATCTGCGGCGCGATGATATCAGAGAAGTAGCGACACTTTGCCACTGCCAGTAAGTAAGTACTCTTACAGTACTCCATCAAGTAAGATCGTGTAAACTACCTCAGCTGTGCTCGGTCAGATTCAGAACGACTGGCTTTCCAACAGCTCTGTAGGCCTCTCCTATGGCGCTTCATCCCCCGGAGCTCCCCGGTAAACCAAGGAGCCAACCGAGATCTGCGTCCAGTCAGAGGCTGCAAAGGCACAACCTGGTCGAGAGCCCTGGGGGCCGCCTCATCCCAGGCATCCACCAGGGCCACAACCAGGGCGTGGGAGAGAGAGAGAAGTATCATCCCAAGCTCCATCTGGAACCTCTCCGGGCCCATCAGGAACCTAGGGCAGAACTAGATGGTTGGTTCCGCATCCCAGTGAGGAGGGGTGGCATAATGGAAGCCAAGCCGAAGGAGATAGTGATCAGTCCATGACAGGAGGTGAATAGCAAAAATTCCCCCACCAAACTCAGCCCACTACCTGTTCTGAGATAAAAACAAGATCGGGAGTGTGGCCCCCCTCATGAGTCGGGCCTTGAATAATCTGAGTCAGGCCCATGACTGCCATGGAAGCCATGAACTCCCGAGCCACCCCCGACCCCCTGCCCAGGGAAGGCAGATTGAAGTCCCCCAGTACAATAAGTCTGGGAAACTCCACCACCAACCCCGACAGGGCATTGAGTAGCCTGGGCAGGGTTGTTGTTACGCAGCTGGGAGACAGGTATGCAATCAACAGGCCCAACTGCCCTTGCAGGCCCCATCTCATGAGGAGGGCCTCACACCCCTCTATCTGGGGAACAGTGACTTCCCGTGGACTAAAGGCTTCCCAAATAACAACTGCCACCCCCCCTCCCCTACCCTGGGCCCTTGGCTGGTGTAGCACCTGGAAACCTGGTGGGCAGAGTTCTGTCAGAGGGACACCTCCCTCTGAGACCAACCAGGTTTCCATAATGCAAGCATTAGGGTGGGGCTTAACTCGACCTCAGCTGCTTTAGGGATTCTTTTCCACCAATATTCATCCCTTTTTGCTTCAGTCACTGGAATGGGTGTCTCAGCTTTGATGGTCAGGGAGGAATGCAGTTGCGATTAGGCTGCTGGGTCCTGGAAGTCCCTGGTTGGAGGCAAGTTCTGCCTCTCTCTGGGTCGCCTGGAGCAGGCTTTCTTTGGATAGTCTGCCCTCTGCCATGGTCGCCTGAGTTTCTCTCCACACAACCCAGGTATCGGGGAGTGACTGGAGAGCCCGGGACTCAGGAATCCTGGTAGTTTTGATTAGTTTTGAGAGAATTGGCTTGCTGTCACGGTTCCAACCCATCCAAATTAGGATGCCCTAATTAAATCATGAGCCTTGAACCAAGCTTCAAAAGAAATCCAGTTATCTATTAGAAGCCTCATGTCGGCACATTCCCAAGTGAAGCCAGCTCTGACCCTACATATTTTACACCCCAATCATGACCCTGTTTCCCCCCATCTCCCCAGGGTGAGTCATCAATCACATTCACCAACAGAGCAATTTCATGGGTTGTAGAGATCACTCCCCTCCAGCCGCTGTGGATAAACCTGAGTTACAGCCTTGAGAGAGAAGTCTGGAATGTGTATATGTCTTTGGCTGCCATGCCATTTTGTCACTTTCTCATCTCCCCTTCTTATGGCAACTCGAGAGCAGGCCAGGGATGCTTTGCGAGTTGACAGTAGCATTGGCTTCACCCCATTTAAAGTCACTTCTGGTCAGGATTTCATACCCATGCCAGAACTGCCCCAGGGAAAGCCCCAGATCCCCTCCTTAATGGAATGCATTGAACAGCTTCAATGTTTTTGGCCCATCACCAGTAAGGCACTAGATGAGGTACATCAAGCCCATAAAAGACAGGCTGACAAGAAAAGGGCTAAACCCAAAGAATGCCAAGTGCAGGACAAGATTTTCCTATCTATAAAGTACTTACAGACCACCCAAAAATCAAAGAACCTGAGGCCCAAGTATGTAGACCCCTTCTCCATAGTCAGAATCATCAACCTGGTCATGGTACAGTTACAGCTGTCCAAAACCCTTAGGCGGATCCACCCAGTATTTCACATTAGCTTGCTCAAGCTTGAACTAGAGTCTCCTCTTCGGCTTGCCCCGCCTACCCCCAATTCCCTTACTCATAGAAGGGGAACAACACTTTAAAGTCGACAAAATCCTGGATTCCAGGAAACATAAGGGGAAAGGACAGTATTCGGTGGCCTGGAAACACTTCCCTCCCTCACAGTCTGAATGGTGGGATGCTCTGGACGTTCGGGCTCCCAAACTCCTTCAATTGTTTCACCAAAAATACCTTGATAAACCATAATATTCCTTTACTCTCTTGTACTGTAGGTTACTCTCTGTATTCTATGTCCTTTGTTTTTTTTCCTTTAGGGCTAATGCCTCTACTGCGGGAGGGCTGAATGTCAGCTGGATCTCCAGAATGGGATTCTACTTTGATGCATGCTTGCTATTGGCTGCCATAGTAACTGGAAGGGTGGGGGCATGGCACTTTGGTTGGGGAAGTGAGTTGGTGAGGTGAAGTCCCATGTGAAGAAAATGTCCCATGTGGGTTGGGCGGATGAATGGATGGATGGATGGATAGATAGATAGATAGATAGATAGATAGATAGATAGATAGATAGACAAAAATGCCAAATCCAGACTGAACATCAGACTGTGATGATGATAACAACAACAACAACAACAACAACAACTGTGCTACTCCTAACATCATACATTTTAAGAAGATACTTGGTCGATACCTAGGATGTTGAAAGCAACCTGTTGCATTCGTCAATGCTACCTTTGTTTCCTGGAGGCTGAAGATGAGTGAGATGAGAAAGGAATACATCCACGGATAGCAGAATCAACAGCAACTTTATTGAGCATCAGACATAGTTTATATAGTTTCTAAGTTTCTCAGTTCTCACCTACTATGTGTGTTACATTATTATTGGTTAACAAATCTCCAAGGCACAATAATTGGTTAGCACTTACATCATTGGTTTTCGTGAGAATGTGCACAAAAGTGTTATACATTGAGAGCGGCAAATGTTGCAGGTTATACTTTGTTTCATCCTGTGTCCTTGTACATGCTAGAAACACTGCTTGCAGATGAGAACTGCTTTGTTTGCACTTTCGTGAGAGCACAGTTCCAAAAACCATACAGATGAGCAAAGCAATAACCCTACATTTCCTCGCTTTTAATTTAATGAAGGCAAACGAAAATCATCCAGAGTACGCAATTGAATCACATTCAAAGTAGGTTGAGGAGACTTACGAAACAATGCAAAAAAGGAAGGAATACATTGCATACAACAACAAAGAAGTATAAGTAATGCAATTACAATTATACCATAAAAAACCAATTGTCTTAACCAAGCAAGATCAGGTAACCAACTAGTTAACCAAGCAAAAGGAGAAAATTCTTCATGTACATTATTTTTCACAGAAGCTTGTAAATTAGCTAATTCTTCTTCAATAGTCTTATTAAGTGAATGAAAATGCACAGCACAAGCGCGTTGACCAACCAAGGTACAAAATCCACCTTGACGAGCTAACAAGTAGTCTATAGCAAAACGCTGTTGAATCAAATCCTGATTTAGTTCTTCAATTTCATTTTGCAAATCACGAATAATTGCAGCAGTAGCATTAATAGATTTCTCCAATCGACATGTTAGTCCCAAAATAGAATGTCTATTGCCTTGAGCTATTATTCCTGGATACGATCCCAAAGTAATAGTTCCAGTTATCGCTCCAGTTAATGCACGTCCAAAAGTAGGCAATGAAGAAAGTTGAGTATCAATAATAACTTCATCAGAACATGTTGGTCCCAAAGCTGCACGTCTCTTTCAAGTTGACAAACCACCAGAAGTACCTATCTGTACAGGTAAAGACAAATATCCAATTGCAGCACATTGATAGTTCTGAGGGTGTACATTTGTTGCATATTTATCAAAGAAAAACCACATAGCAGGATCTGTTAATTGCCATCCAGCACAGATTGATCCACGAGATCCAGTACCTGAAACTTCAGTAACTTGAAAAATAGGAAAATCATCAGGATACATATCAGGTATAAGATTATGACCCTGTAATGTTTCATTAATACTACCCCATAATCAATATTTCTGAATACAATAACTATAATTCCCTACTTTATCTAAAATAGGTTTAGCTGTCGGGTAATCAGACCATTTAGCAAACCAATTATGATGGGCATAACAACAAAACATAAACCTCTAGTAAATTGATTAATATGAAGATACTTCCATTTAACCAAATTCAATTCATGTGGAGGAGTAGAAAATAACCATGAAGAAGAAATATGTTGAAGTTGCGAAACAATGAAAGCAGAAGAATTAATTAAATTAGGAAGAAAAGCAACTTGACCAAGAGCCATAGGAGGTTCATAATATAAAGTAACATTATGACCATGAATTATAAACATGTATTGAGCATGACGAATCAAAAGATTAGGACTAAGAGAAAAATCAGGAGTTGTGGAAATAGTAGAAACCAGAGAGAGAAAACAAAAGAAAAAACAACACATAAGAAAAGATTCGTTGAAACGTTGTTGAACTTCAAATGGATCCCAAGTCTGGAATGGAGGACGTTGCGACTTGAGAGGCTTCAGCCGTTGCAGGCGTTTTTCCATGATAAGGACGAACACAGCGACCTGGAATCCACACAGCTTGCTTCATCTGCAGATCTTCAATTGCAGCGTAACCATGACCCCAGGTTATAAGTTTAGTAGGTCCACGCCAGGCAGGATCAGGAAGTTGACGATAGAGTACCAAGGGTCGTGAAACAGGATCCTGAATATGAAAATGTAAATTGACTGGAATTTCTGAAAAAGAATCTAAAAATGTTAAGTAATTCCATGCATACAGAGCAATAGAGATCAAATTTTGAATTTTTTGCAAATGGAATGGGCCAGATTCAGTTTTTATTAATTTAGTCAATGTAGCTTTGAATGTATGATGAGCTCGTTCAATTATAGCTTGCCCTTGAGAATTGTAAGGAATTCCATGTATCAATTGAATGTTCCATTGTTGACAGAAAGAAGTAAATTCCTTACTAGTATATGCCAGACCATTGTCAGTTTTCAATTGACTTGGTTGTCCCATGACAGAAAAAGTAGAAAGACAATGAGATACTGCATCAGAAGTGCGCTCATTTCTAGAAGCAGTAACCCATAAAAAATGAGAATAAGTGTCAATGGTTGCATGTAAATAAGTATATGGTTTAAAAGTAGTAAATTGTGTGACATCCATTTGCCAAATTTGGTTGGCTTTTGTTCCTTGAGGATTTACTCCCATAGGAAAAGGAACAGCAAATTGTTGACAAGAAGTACATCTCCGAACAATATCACGAGCCTGGGAAATAGGAACAGAAAATTGCTTAGCTAAAGATTTAGCATTCTGATGAAAATATGAATGACTAGCAACAGGATCAGAGAAAAGAATTGTGACATCCTTTAAACTCTCATCAGCTTGCTTGTTTCCTTCTGTCGAGGAATTTTGAAAAGGAGTATGGCTCCTAATGTGCTCAACATATAAAGGAAAGACACGGTCTTCCAAAACATACTTTAGAGATAAAAACAAAGACAAAAGATTAACATCAAGAGAAACAGAACAATAAGCATAAGGAAGAGATTGCATTGTAAGAAATACATATTTTGTATCATCAAAATCTGGACCTGCGATTAAAATATCATCCATGTAATGATAAACCAAAAAAAGAAGGAAATTGATCACGAAAAGGTTGCAAAGCTTGATCCAAATAACTGTTCTACTGTGTAAGCACCACCACCACTTAAAGCAGCTGCATTAGCATGATGCAAATATTCACTTTCCCAGACCACATACTGCATAGAAGTTAAAATCATTTGAAACAATTGCTTCCAATCTTGAGGTATCATAGTATACCCATTCTTAATTCCTTCTAAAAGACCTCTAGTAAAATTTCCAGTAATCCCATAATCAGAAATAGCCTTCTTCAACTCTCGTAAAATTTGAAATGGCAAACCTTCCCATTCTGCTATCTGTTGTCCAGCTTGTGGTCCTGGTTGATATTGCACTGGACATACAGACAACAATTCAGCTAACTCTTCTCCAGAAACAGCAACATCTGTCTTACAATTCTCTACCATCTTTTGAAATGAAGACTTTGGAACAATATTAGAAGGAGGAATATTAGAAGGAGGAGGCTCCTGTTTAATGTCAGAAGAGATTAATTCCTGTTTAATGTCAGAAGAGACTGGAACAATAGTAGAAGATGGAAGTTTCTGATCAATGTCAGAAGAAACAGAAGAAGCAGAAGAAGATTTTAACAGCTGTTGTTTAATATCAGAAAGAATAGAAAGTATGTCAGAGTCAGGAGGAGCAGAAGGTATTACTGCAGATGCAGAAGAAAGTTTTACAGCTTCAGGATCAGGAGAAAGTAGTTCAACTTTAGATGTTGAAGAGATTGATTCAACATTAGAATCAGCATTAGAATCAGCATTAGAATCAGCATTAGAATCAGGAGACAAAACTTCCTTTTCAGATAACGGAGGACATATAACAGTAGTAGGAGTGGAAAGAGAAAGAGGTATAAGAAGAGAAGAAAACTCTTCATCCTTTTCACCAAACATTTTAATAGCATGTCTACAGAGATGCCAAGCATGTAAAACATCCACCTCTGTACCTATCTTAGAATACAAAACCTTGCCAACGTTTTCCCAATCTGACAATTTAAAAGAACCCCTTTCAGGATAGAATGAACAAGTTAAGGCAATTTCTCGTACCAGCCGATAAATAACCTTCTGTGAGACATAAAGGCCAGACTTCTTAAGAAGATACACCAAATCATCTACATGCTTCCTCTGTCCCTGAGAAAGCGAGGATCCCATACTTACAGAAACCTTGAGATAAGGTTGAGAAGCCCAAAGGCTGACGGTGCACCTGTCCTTTGCTGGATGAAATATGGGTCCCTGTTCCGGGCGCCAAATGTTGCATTCGTCAATGCTACCTTTGTTTCCCGGAGGCTGAAGATGAGTGAGATGAGAAAGGAATACATCCACGGATAGCAGAATCAACAGCAACTTTATTGAGCATCAGACATAGTTTATATAGTTTCTAAGTTTCTCAGTTCTCACCTACTATGCGTGTTACATTATTATTGGTTAACAAATCTCCAAGGCACAATAATTGGTTAGCACTTACATCATTGGTTTTCGTGAGAATATGCACAAAAGTGTTATACAAGTATTGCAGGTTATATTTTGTTTCATCCTGTGTCCTTGTACATGCTAGAAACACTGCTTGCAGATGAGAACTGCTTTGTTTGCACTTTCGTGAGAGCACAGTTCCAAAAACCATACAGATGAGCAAAGCAATAACCCTACAGCAACCCGTATCAACTATTAGTGCCAGTCAATAATATTTGTGATACATTTTTTAATGTTCAGTTGACTGTTTCATGTTTAATGAAATAATAATAATAATTAAAAAAATAGATAGCATCACCACCAAATGGATTTGTAACTGGTTGACAAACCATACTCAACAAGTAGTCCTTAATGGTACTACATCTACATGAAGGGAAGTAAGCAGTAGGGTACCACAAGGGTCTTAGGGCCAGTACTCTTCAATATCTCCCCCAATAGCTCTGCGTCGTAATGGGCTCCAGGAAGAGGAGGAGGTAAAGATAAAAGTAAAGGTTCCCCTTGCACATATGTGCTACTTATTCCTGACTCTAGGGGGTGGTGCTCATCTCCATTTCAAAGCCAAAGAGCCAGCACTATCTAAAGACATCTTCATGGTCAATGGACTCCAGGAGGAGGAGGGGACGCTATCTACCCCATTGTGTAGTGCACTAAGTTTAAGTGTGTTGCACGAGGCGCTGCAAGAGCAGGAGCAGCTATGGAGGCGGTGAGAGGAATATGGGGAGACACGCAACTTTCTCTCCACCCCGAGACACTGGCTGGGCCGGCTGTGGCTGATGTCGCCGCTCTCGCTGCCTCCATGGTTGCTTGCTGCTCTTGCAGCGTCTCGTGCAGCACACTTAAACTTAGCATGCTTCACAATGGGGGAGACGGTGTCCCCTCCTCCTCCTCCTGGAGCCCATTCCAACGTGGCACATTGGCTGCAGCTGGCCCAACTAGTGTCTCAGGGCAGAGAAAAGTCGCAGGTCTCCCCCAGTGGCTGAGGTATGCACAACACCAATAAGGGCCGGAAAATGAGGCAAGTAGAGGGGCGCTTCACTCCTGTTCTGGAATACAGAATGAGTCTCCATCCACTGCAGTCACCCTTCTCTTCTCAGGGCAGGTGAGGAGTGAGTGGGAGGGGAGGACAAGGGGCAGGGCCAGCTAGTGGTGGGATCATCTGACAGGAGAGGGCCCAAAGAGCTGCATGTTGCTGACCCCCGCCCTAGACGATAGGCTCAAAATCCAAATGGATCTCAACAGACTTGAACACTGGCTGCTATCTAACAAAATGAAATTCAATGTAGAGAAAAGTAAAGTCTTACACTTAGGCAAAAAAACCCCCAAAAGTACATGTGCAGATTAGGTGAAACCTGGCTTAATAGCAGTAACTCAATTAAATATGAGCCAGTAGTGTGCAGCAGCAGCCAAAAACCACAATGCAATCCTAAATTGCATTAACAGAGGGATTGAATCAAGATCACGTGATGTACTAGTATTACTCTATAAAGCTTTAATGAGGCCACACTTAGAATACTGCATCCAGAATGTGTGTGTTTTTGGTCATTGTGTTTCCTACTTCACTCTGGATGGACACCATGTTTGGAATTGATTTGTGTCTTGTAGACTGTGGAATCATCTTGCCTCGTGAACTCTCTTGTGTGTAGATTTAAGTTTGTTTGGTGGAGTTATTTGTTTAAGCAACTTTCAATTGCTTTGTAGACCATTGGGCCATTGCTTTGTGGGCTAATCTTGGCCTGCTTGTGGCTGGACTTAAATTGGGACAGTTCTGAATCTTGGTGAAGGGAATTGCTGGAGAATATTAATAAACTCACTAAACCACAGCTACGTGTATGTGTTAGTGAGCGGGGCAGCACAGGGAGTGACACAGAGCCGTGACAGCTGCTGGTGGGAGATGAGTGGAACTGGGGGAGTTGGAGGAAGAACTGAACACAGGCGAGCTGGATTGAGAGGATTGGATGCTGGAGCAATCCATAAAGTTCCACAGGTTGGCTTTTGGCAACCTCAAAGCATGAGTAGCCCTGGCACACCCCACTGACCAGCCTTCTTCAGCCACAGTGAGCCACTGTGACAGCAAGAATAATGGGCCCAAAGGCATTGGCAGCTATCCCTGGCACCACAGCCCAGCCTATTCTGGCTATAGGAGCAGTGCCAGTGCAGTGGAGAGGATGCAGGACACCAGCTCTGGGTGTAAAGTTCAATGGAGACTGAAGCAGTTTGGACCTACATGGCCCAGTAATAGCCACCAAAGGGGCCAAGCTGCGATGTCTGACCATGGCGTTGGAAGGGACCACAGTCCCCACTTTCCACAAGGACAATGCCCCGGAGCTGAGAAACTTCAACCACTTCATGGCCACCCTTCAGAAGCACTTCAAAGTCAGAGGCTACATAAAAGCCATCAACCAAGGATGCAGGGGAATGGCTGAATACACCAGTAGTTTCATGACCTGGCCTGCTGAGTAACTGACTGGCCAGAAGATATCTTGACTAAATGCTTCTGAGACAGATTAAGTGATGAGATCTACAACACCTGTACCTCCAGGGGCACCCCCTGCACACTCCATGGCTGATATGTCCTAGCAGAGGAAGTGGAAATTGACCTGGTTCAATCCAAATACCAGCCAAGCCTTGGGTGGTAAAGATCCTTCTCTGAAAAGAAAGAGGCTCTTTTCTCTGAAAAGAGACTGTTGCCTTGCAAGCAGAGCCCATGCTGATGATCCACCAGCTGCTTCTGATGCATGAAGGAAGGGCACCAAGCTGACAACTGCCAAACCGCATTCCCAACCTAGAAGGCAACTCCAGGTCCTGCCTAAAAATCGGCAAAACCGACACAAAGAACCCACAAGACAGCCCTGAAAAGAGTAGAGGTTGTAGAGTTCACCCCATCCCCCAAGGATGGCGAGAAAACTCTGACTGACCCAATGGACACTCCAGCAGAAAGGTAATCAGACTACAATGATGATTCCTTGGTAAGTCACCTGATCAACCCAGGGACCAACCCCTTAGAAATGGTGGTTTAATCTTAGGAGCGCAAAGGGAGCCTAGTAGCCCTCCTGGACTTGGGATGCACCAGATGTCTGCTTAACCCTGCCCTGATTGAGAAACTGGATATAGTAGTTGTTTTTGTTGTCTTTCAATCTTTGTTTTTTATTTATCCATTCATGCCATTTAGCTTTTTGCCAGCTGTATGGCTCAGTGGCAAAGGAGGATCCCAGCAACATTCATCACTAAGCCAGTAGAGATGAGAATGGGCGCACAGATGGAGAGCCTGAATTTTATTGTGGACCCTGGCATGGAGAGACCCCTTGTGTTAGGACTGTCTTGGCTTCTGAAATGGAACTTCTATGTGAACTAGAGGAAGGGGTTGCTAAAGATCTGGTGGGCCAGTGGGGAAGGAGGATAGGAGAAGAACCATGAAAGGCTACCCCTAAACTGCTGTGGCTGAAGCCAAAAAGGGAGTTGGGAACAGCCACCAGAGACTGGCTCAAAGGCGATCCTTAGCTCCCCAAAGTGTACTGGGATTTATGGGACATTTTCAGTGAAAAGCGGTCAGATGCGCTCCCACCCCACCAACTGACCAAGTGTTCCATAGAAATCCTACTGGAGGCCAAATAACCTAAACATAAACTACCCATTCTGTGACCCCTAGAGAATTGGAGGAACCGCAGAATTTATATACAAATACCTGAAGCATGGTTTCATTTAGCCTGCCAGACTGAGGATAGCTGCCCCGAGGGTGGCTGCCCTGGTACTGTTTATGGAAAAGGATGGATCCATTTATCTATGCACTGACTGTCGAGGGCTTAATGCTCTCAGCATGGAAAATGTCTACCCCCTTCCCTTGATGAAGGCCATGCTAGCCTATTTGACCAAGGGGAAGGTCTTCACCAAATTGGATTTGCAGGAGGCATACTACCAGGTTAGGATCATGGCAGGGGATGAGTGGAAAATGGCTTTCAATTTCCCCTTAGGATGTTTCCAAGTCCTCCCTTTCAGACTGCAAGAGGCCTCTGTTGTCTTCATGCAGCTGAGAAACGAAGTACAAGAGAGTGCTGAATGGCTACCTGAATGACATTTTAATCTATACTGAGACAATGGCAGAACACGTAAAACTAGTCAGAGTTTGCTCACAAAACTTTGAACAGCCAAACTATATGCTAAGCTATCCAAATGTGAATTTCACCAGAGTAAAATTGATTATCTGGGCTACTGCATTTTCCATGAGGGAATAGAAATGGACCCCAAAAAGGTGCAGACACTACTAGAGTGGGCTCCACCCTGCACCCGGAAGCAGTTACAAAGCTTCCTGGAATTTACAAACTTTTACCACCAATTTATTCCCTCATTTGTCCAGATAACTCTTCCCATCACCAATCTGCTAAAGACAAAAGAGGAGGGAAATCCCAAGCCCAGTCAGCTGCTTAAATGGATCCTACAGTCATGAACCTACACTTCTAAAAAGCTTAATGAGATGGAGCAGAGATTGCAGTTTGGGAGAAGGAAGTCTATATGATGCACTGGGCATTCCTAACTTGGAGACATTTCCTAGAAGGAGGAAAAACCCCATTTGAAGTATGGACTGACCATAAGAATCTGGAGGCTCTAACACACACATCCCTGAGGTTATTGCCCAAACAAGTTCGTTGGGCTCGGTAATTTAACTGGTTCAACTTCACATTATGACATCTCCCAAGGGGAAAAGAAAACTTCCTAGCAGATGCTTTATCCAGGCTGCTGCAGTACAATAGTTCAAAGCCAGAGGTAATTAGGGCAGTCATTCCCTCCAGCTCCTCCTCTCATCGACTGCATCACTAAAAGAGTGAGTCACCCAACTACAGAATATACCTGGCTGGTGGTGAGGAAATCTTCGGATGAAAGTAGGAAAGCATAAAAAAAAGCCAATAAAAAGCACATTAAGCCAAAAGATTTTAAAGTAGGAGATAAGGTCTATCCATCTACCAAATTCTTACAATCTAGACAACTATCCAAAATCTTTGGGCCGAAATATGTTGGATCTTTCCCCATTTAAAGGATTATTAACCCAGTGACTGTAAAATGTGAGCTGCCAAAAATGCTCAGACACATATACCCTGTGTTTCATTGCATCTTATTGAAACCAGAGATCATGTTTTCCCTATACCCTGAGTCATAACCATTTCCGAACCCCATTATGATTGAGGGAGAGCAACAGTTTGAAGCAGTGGTAGGTTCCAAATTTTTTTACTACCGGTTCTGTGGGTGTGGCTTGACGGTCATATCATGGTGAGCATGGCTTGGTTATCATGTGACTGGATGGGCATGGCTTGGTGGCATGTGACTGTGGGTATATGTGACTGGGTGTTCATGTGACTGGGTGGGCGTGGCTTGGTGTTCATGTGACTGGGTGGGCAATGCCAACTTGACGTCACTCAGGTCAAAGGTTAGGGTTAGGGTGCCTGGCCTCTCCTCCCCTCAAAGGCCTCAACGCGATACAATTTCCCCGTATATTTATTTACTACTACTTAACATCCAAAATATACTATTTAATCCTATGTATATATGCCATATGTGTACATACATATTACATAGTATAGAGTGTGTATAGGCACACAAAAAGATACATTATCTACTATATATACTCTATGTACACACACACACACACACACACACACACACACACAGCTCTTCTAAAACTATACACATTCAACCTCACTTACTACATTTGGAAAAACACACCCAGAGTCTACTTTCTGCCACACATTTAACTATAACTTCTGTACATTTAGAACATTACGCACACCTTCAGATGTTCTTCCCTAGCTTGCACATGACTGTTAGAGCCAGGAGAGGTCATGGATTGAGTAAAATGTGGTGAAACTCACTTAACAACACTCTTGCTTAGCAACCAAAATTTTGGGCTCAATTGTGGTCATAAGTCAAGGACTATCTCTGCTTTCCTCTGCATGGCAGCCTTGTCCTAGTAAACTCTTTCTCCTTTCTGGCAATTTTCCTCTCTGTTAGAGGCACCAAAATAATCCAGATAATATAAGGTTTCCTGCTGGAGCAGGAGGTTGGACTAGATGGCCTCCAAGGTTCCTTCCAGCCCTAGATTGCTGCCCTGTTTCAAAGCATCTTCTGAAGCCACGTCTAGTACCAGGGTTTGTGGTCCTTCCTTCCTTTTTTTTCTCTCTCTCTCTCCCTTCCTCTTTCTTTCTTTCTTCCTTCCTTCCTTTCTTTCTTTGTCTCTCTCTCTCTCTTTCTTTCTTTCCTTCCTTCCTTCCTTCCTTCCTTCCTTCTTTCTTTCTTTCTTTCTTTCCTCTCTCTCCCTTCCTCCCTTCCTTTCTCTCTCTCTCTTTCTCTCTTTCTCTTTCTTTCTTTGTCTCTCTCTCTCTCTCTTTCTTTCTTTCCTTTCTCTCTTCCTCTTTCTTTCTTTTCTGTCTCCCTTCCTCTTTCTTTTTTTATAAAAGTTTTTTTTATTTTTTACACAGACAAACAATCGCCCTAATCTCTAATCTTAATCAAATTTTAGTTTTTCCCCTTACTTTCTCCAAGTTAAAACCCTTAAATTTGAAATCAATCATTTTTCTAATAGTTAACCTTAACTCTAAATCATCCTATTCAAATATTTCCCCATTGCATCCTTTTCCCAACATAATATAATTTCCAGTATTTCCCTAAATTCCCTTATTCCAATAACAAATATTTTTCTTTGTCAATATTATAATCTAATACTGTATTTTACTCGAAGTCATTTTTTTAAAAATTTGATTTATATGCCGCCCTTCTCCGGAGACTCAGGGCGGCTTACAATGCGCTAAGCAATAGCCTTCATACTTTTGTATATTTATACAAAGTCAGCTTATTGCCCCCACAAACTGGGTGCTCAATTTACCTACCTTAGAAAGGATGGAAGGCTGAGTTAACCTTGAGCCTTGGTGAGATTTGAACCTGCAATAATTGCAGGCAGCTGATGTTAATAACAGGGCTTTAGACCACTGTACTATCCAAGGCTCTTGTTAAATGTATAACATTACAATCATTCGGACTTCCGGTTGGTGACCCGCGGTGTCATGGCGTTGGGAGAGTGACAGCTGCTCCCCAACTCCTTTAAGCGCTGTGTTTTGGGGATCCTTTTGGGGGTGCGGAGCCTGGAGAGCCCCGTGGACAAGAGGGCGAGCCGGGGGAGTGTGAAAGCAGATCGTAACGCTGAGCGCAACGACTGGGCGGCTCTGTCGACCTAACACAAGCGAGTCGGCCAGTTGATGGCCGATCCGAAGCCGCGGTAGCCGACAACGAGAGAGGAAGCGACGGAGATCGGAGATTGCAGTGCCAGCACGTAGAACACCTTTTCCCTTACCACTGTAAAATTGCTGTCAACCAAAGGTGCCGGAGGAGTTGGAGGAGAGGTGCTTGGAGAAGGAAAAGGCGGCGTCCTGAAATAAAGAGCCGATTGGGGAGCGGAGCAGCCGACGAGCCGGCAAAGGAAAAGTAAGAGACGTGGGGATGGAGAGATACACGCAAACGGAATAGAGATGAGAGAAACGGAGATTTTGAGGTTGAGAGCACTAGAAACAAAGCGATCTGAAGCGGAGTAGATAGAGGATCAAGAGTTCCTTTGGACAAACCTAGAGATCAGATGTGCAGCCATTACAGAGTCTTTTTTTTTTTCCTTGAAGAAGAACGGGAATTGCTGACTCACTGCTCCATGGACAGTCCAGCATGGAGAAACACCAAAGAAGATATTAACCAGTAAACTGCCACTTACTCCCTGTCAAACTACCCTAGTAAATGAGACTCTTTCCTGAAAATTATATCTAATCACAGTATTATATTTGTATATCTATTAACTTATTATCTATTATCTATTATATATTTATCCTACTTAGTATTTTATATTAGTACATATATTATATCTATCATGTATTATTACTTACTATTCCCTTAATATACTTTTACTATTCTCCTCTTTATCTAACTTATAGTATATCCACAGCTGTTTGATATTTCTAAAAGAGATAACGGTACTTACGCTAATAATAATTAATTGTTTTGATTGTCTTGACTTAATATAAGATTAGCCCATTTGGAATCAAGTTAGAAACTAATTAAGAATGAATTAAGAGCTATCTAAGAAGCTAAATTGCCTAAAGTATTGAAGTTATTTAAGAAAATTAATTGACTATAATCTATACACACACACACACACACATATATATATATACACATATATCCAGGAAACTTTATAGTAGATACTAAATAGCATTGAAACCATATTGAATATAAAAAATTTGCTCAGCTATCTGGACAAAATATTTAATAGTTTGATCATCTATTACTGAATAAAATTTAGAGGAAAACAAACTAAAAGAGATTAAAGACAAGATCCAAGGACGAGCCCTTGAATATACTGTGGCAAGTGCCACTGGATGGTTATCTGGAGGAATATTGAGAGAATACTAAGGAAACAAAAGCTGACCTTAAAAGAAATGGCAAGTTTGACCTCCACAATAGCAAAAACAGGGAAAAAGATCCCATCCAACCCAACACTGTCAATGTCGTCCCCAGCAACCCAGAAATCGTTAGAAGGCCTACAAAAAATGGATAAACCTCCAACCACTCCAACTTTGCAAACAGTGCAGTCCTCCCTGTTATCAATCCAAGAAACCATGCTAGCAATGCAGGAAAAGCTATTAAACAGCCATTCGGAACTAAAAACGGACATTCACGCACTGGATACGAAAATGAATGAGATTCAAACCTCCATCACTAAAAATGAAAATAGAATACAAAAAGTAGAACAAAGGATCGAAAAGAATGAGAAAAAATTGGATATAGTAGATCAAACTCTCTCGGCACAGAATAAGGAAACGGAGGATTCCTTGATCCAACTCAAGATGGATAGGGCTGCGTTTTATCTTCGGTTCCAGAATATCATAGAAGAAAAAGAAGAGAACCTGGGAGACAAGATGGCTGAATTGATTGCGTAGGCTCTCCAACAGGAAAAACAAGAAATAATTAAAGAGATCGACGAGGTCTACAGAGTACAGACCAATTATGTGAGAAGAAATAGGCTACCAAGAGCGGTCCATGTGCGATTCGCAAGGAAACGGGTGAGAGATATCCTCTACAATATAGCAAGGGAAGAACAAATTATTTATGAAGGAAAAGAGATAAATGTCCTCAAACAGATCCCAAGAAGAGTGAGGGAAAGAAGGACAAACTACAGATTCTTGACGTCTCAGCTAAACAAGAGAAATATAATATTCCGCTGGCTTTTGCCGGAAGGAATGCTAATATCATGGATGGGGAGAAAAATCAAAATCGACAGTATAAGTATGGCCCAAGAATTCCTTGACCAGCTAAGAGGAGGTGAAGAGGAACAAACTAGCAAGGAGGATATAGAAGCGACGAATACAGAGGAAGATACACCCCAAGAACAGAGCACAAGGGAAGACATAGAAGACGAAAAGAAAAAAGAAGATATAGAAGAAAAGGGGAAGAAAATAAGACCAGTAAGGACAGTAATTTTAAAGGCAAACAAAAACTAAGAACTAGATACCAACGACGGGGATGGACAATATGAAAATTTTATCGTTAAACATAAACCGTCTAAATGAACCCAAAAAGAGGAAACTAATATTGACAAAATTAGCGAAACAAAACCCCGATATAATTTGTATACAGGAAGTCCATATAAAAAAAGATGAAGCATTTCGTTTAGATTACCCCAAATTTGGTAAAGTATTCGTGTCGTTAGCCGTAAAAAAGAAAAGGGGAGTAGCTGTTTATGTAAAGAAAGGGATAGAGGCGGAATGCAAATACAAAGATGAAAAAGGGAGAATTCTTATAGTTGAAATAACAAGAGGTATTTCTAAAATGCTGTTAGTAGAGATATATGCCCCAAACAAAAAACAAGGGAAATTCTTTGACAAATTACATGAACAGCTCGCAAAATGGCCACAAAATGAAATTTGTTTATTAGGAGATATGAATGGAATTATAGATCCGAACAAAGACTACAAAAGCGCGAAAACCAGGAAAAACAAAAGATCTCCCTTACCCAAAAGCTTTTTTGATTTAATTGATGAAATAAATTTAATAGATATGTGGCGTACATTCCACCCCAATGAAAGACAATATATATATTACTCGATCCTGCAGAACTCTTGGTCCAGAATAGACATGATTTGGGCCACTAGGAAATTAGGATTGGAAATTTAAAAAGTTGATATATGCACAAATACTTGGGCGGATCACAAACATTTGGAAATTAATTGGTATTATAGGAATAAGAAGAAACAATCGAGATGGACTTTAAGGACAAACCTGCTAAATGATAAAGAGTTTTTAACAAAACTAAACAAAGAAATCAAACAATTTTTTATAGAAAACAGGAAACAAGACACGGCCAAAGAAATTATTTGGGACACTATGAAAGCCTATGTGAGGGGGCTAGTTATTTCATATACAGCTTTTAGAAATAAAGAAGAAAGGAAGGTGAGAGAGGGTCTCCCTAAAACTTTAATAGAAATTGAAAAGGAATTACAACAAAGTCTGGGAGATGAGGCGACCAAACGAAAATGGTTGATGATAAGGCATAGAATAAATATATTAGACCAAGAGGAGATGGCGCAAAAAATAAAGAGATCCAAACATTACTGTTTTGAAAATGCCAACAAGTCAGGAAGGTGGCTCGCCTATAAATTAAAAAAAGAAAAAGAAAAAAAATCAGATATTGGTATTAGAAGATTCTAAAGGTAATATACTAACAAAGGAAGAGGACAAGCAAGAAAGGGTGAAGGAATTTTATGAGAACCTATATAAAGACGAAAAGACCGAATCTAATAAGATAGAACAATACCTGATAGACGCTGACTTACCCCAAATTACAGAAGACGAAAAAGAGATGCTGAATAGAAAAATCACAGTAGAAGAACTAAAAACAGCTCTCTCTAAAATAAAAAAAAATAAATCCCCAGGCCCAGATGGACTTCCAGGAGAATTCTACGTAAAATTGGAAGAAACATTAAACCCAGAGTTATTAGAATTATTCAATGAGACTTTGATTGGCACCAAAATCCCGGACACCTGGAGGGAAGCATTTTTAACACTTATATGGAAAGAAGGAACCGACCCCAAAAAAATAACAAACTATAGACCTATCTCCCTTCTGAACTCGGACTACAAATTGTTCATGAGTATTATAGCAGAGAGAGTCAAAAAAATACTAAACCCTTGGATTCATAGTGACCAAAATGGATTTCTCCCGGGGAGGCAAATTAGAGATAACCTGAGAATAGTACTAAACACAATAGAATATTATGAGCAACACCCTGAGAAACAGTTAGCATTAGTGTTTGTCGATGCCCAAAAGGCTTTCGACAACCTAAACTGGAGCTTTATGATAAATCAAGTTAACTTAATGGGATTCGGGGCAAACTTCAGAAAGATGATACAAAACATCTATCATAAGCAGAGAGCAAATATATTAATGAATGGAGATAAGACCCAGACATTCCAGATCCATAGAGGAGTAAGGCAAGGATGCCCCCTTTCCCCCTTACTATATATTCTGGCGTTGGAGGTACTATTGAGAAAGATCAGAGCGAACAAAGAAATTAAAGGACTCAGGGTTAGAAAGGAAATCTATAAAATACAAGCCTTCGCGGATGATGTAGCTCTTATTATAGAAGACCCGCTAGAATCGGGACCAAAAGCTTTTCAAGAAATACAAAATTATGGCCAAGTGGCTGGCCTTAAATTGAACAGAGAAAAAACAAAAATAATAGCAAAAAACATGACGGAAGCACAAAAAAAAGAATTGGAAAATCTATTAGGCCTCCAAATAGTCAAAAAAGTCAAGTATCTAGGAATTTGGATCACAGCGAGATACTCATCATTAAAAGATGATAATTATGCCCCACTGCTGAGTAAAATACAAGAGGAATTAAGGAGATGGGAAAAACTAAAATTGTCTTTGATAGGGAAAATAGCGGCAATTAAAATGAACATTTTACCTAAAATTTTATTTCTATTTCAAAATGTCCCTCTAAAATTAGATAGAAAATTCTTCCAAGATCTGAAAAAATATGTTAGGAATTTCATTTGGGAAGGAAAAAAATTGAGAATTTCACTCAAAGTATTACAAGGGAAAAGAAAAATGGGCGGATTTGGACTCCCGGATTGGGAAACCTACCAAAAAGCAGCAAAACTAATCTGGATCAAAGAGTGGATCACTTTACGGAACAAGAGAATTCTAACAATTGAAGGCCATGACCTACAAGAAGGGTGGCACGCTCACCTCTGGGACTTGAAAAATAAGAAGAAATCCTATTTCCATAAACATAAAATTAGAGAAACTCTTATACAAACATGGCAAGAAATCAGACAGAGGATCTACACCAAAGTTCCGAACTGGCTTTCCATTATGGAGGCCTTGACCACCCCAAATAGAACGGAAGTTATTAAGTTTGGTACATATAAAGAAATTTTAGAAGAAAATGGAAATCTTAAACCACTTGATACTCTCAAAGAACAAGGCTATAAGTTAGATTGGTGGAATTACTTGCAGATGAATTCAAGATATCAAAAAGACAGGGACCAATTCGGCATTGAAATGAAATATGGAAATTTTGATAAAATCATATGGGGAGTAGATAAGAAAATGTTAACTAAATTATATAACTTCTTATTGGATGAGGATAAGGCAGAGGTTATTGCAAAGAATCAATTAAGTATTTGGGAAAAAAACTTTGGATACAATATTAATTATACTGACTGGGAAGAAGCATGGAACAGAAATTTTAAAATCATAAAATCAGCAACGTATAGAGAGAACCATTATAAAATACTACATAGATGGCATTTAGCCCCAGCCAGATTAGCAAAAATGTTTCCAAATCTCTCACCCAAGTGCTGGAAATGTGGTAAAGAAATTGGTACTTATTACCACATGTGGTGGTCCTGCCCAGAGGTAAAAAGATACTGGGCCAAAGTACGACAATGGTTACGTGAAATATTAGATCAGGAGGTAACATTGTCCCCAGAATTCTTCCTTTTGGGCATAGTAGGTGATGGCCTAAATAAAAATAAAACTCAACTCACAATGCAGATAATAACCGCGGCCAGATTAGTGTTAGCGAAATTTTGGAAAAGCAAAACTCAACCACCAGAAGAAATGTTAATAAATAAAATCTTAGAGTGTGCAGAAATGGTGAAGATAACGAGTCTGCTAATGGATGATGAGACATGTAAATATAACGAAGTATGGGGAAATTGGTACAATTGGTTAAATAATAAGAAAAAGTAAATGATTTTTTCTGTATATAAATAGTTCGATGAAATGTATATATAGTCTATAAATACAATAGTGAGGAATTTAGCCTAAGATGAAGTAGATTGGATATAAGATATTCACCTTATAAGAAACACTGTATCTCCGAATGACATATACAATTCGTCAACACTTTTTTTTCTCTCTTTCTTTTCTTTCTGTCTTTTTAATTTTGAAAACTCAATAAAGTATGTAAAAAAAACATTACAATCATTCATTTCTTTTCCATTACTTTTTCAAATATATGTGTAATCTCTTCTTATAAAGCAGTAAACCAAATTAATTTTCATAATACAATATAATTTCCAATGTTTTGGTTAAATTCCATAGTTACAATTAAAAATATTCAAATATTTCAATCTCATGTATTTAACTTTGCTGCCTCTGACCCGATGCCGATCTCAATTGGCTCCTTGGTTCTCTGAGGAGCTGAGAGAGATGAAGCATCAGAAAAGACGCCTAGAGAGCATTTGCAGGACTAGTCAATCCGATTCCGACAGGACTCTGGTGAGGTCTTATATCAAGACCTGAGGAGCCTGAGTGGCGTAGCAGGCTAATGCCTCCTATTAAGGCAGCATTTAACATCCAGCTGCCTGCAATTACTGCGAGTTCTAATCTCACCAGGCTCAAGGTTGACTCAGCCTTCCATCCTTTCTATCGTGGGTAAAATGAGGACCCGGTTTCTGGGGGCAATAAGCTGACTTTGTATAAAAATACAAAAGTATGAAGACTATTGTAAGACTATTGTAAGACTATTAACGCATTGTAAGCCACCCTGAGTCTCCGGAGAAGGGCGGCATATAAATATAAATTAAAAAAAAAAGACCTACCTAGTGGCGATAAAAGCGGCAAAATCTAACCATTTTCCCGCTCTTATCGCATCTGCAGAGAACCGCCCAGCCGCTTTGTTTAAGGTGACCCACTCCCTTCTTCGGGGGGGGGGGAGTGCGGGAAGACCCCTTACAGGGTCAAGCTGAGGATTTTGTGCAATTCCTGCATGATAAAGTCGCTCAGATTCGGGAAGGCTTGGACTCCAATTGGATGAGTCCAGGGGAGGAGACGAGGGTAGGTCTTGAGAATATTATCTGGGAACAATTTGATCCTGTGGCTCCTGAAGATGTGGACAGGGTTCTGGGTAAGATTAGTGCTGCCATGTGTTTATTGGACCCGTGTCCCTCCTGGTTGGTACTGGCCTCCCGGGAGGTTACACGATGCTGGCTCCAGGGGATTATAAATGCTTCTCTGAGTGAGGGTGCCTTTCCCGCTGCCTTGAAAGAGGCAGTGGTGAGGCCCCTCCTCAAGAAGCCTTCCCTGGACCTGGCTGAACTAGCTAACTACCGTCCGGTCTCCAACCTTCGTTTTGTGGTGAAGGTTGTTGAGAGCGTGGTGGCACGACAGTTTCCCCGGCACCTGGATGAAGCTTTCTATCTGGATCTGTACCAGTCGGGCTTCAGGCAGGGGTACAGCACAGAAACGGCATTGGTCGCGTTGGTGGATGATCTCTGGAGGGCTCGGGACAGGGATTGCTCCTCTGTCCTGGTCCTATTAGATCTCTCAGCAGCTTTTGATACCATCAACCATGGTATCATGCTGCAGCAGTTGAGGGGGTTAGGAGTAGGGGGCACCATTTTGCGATGGTTCTCCTCCTTCCTCTCCGACCGCTTGCAGTTTGTGTTGGCAGGGGGGCAGAGGTCAACCTCGAGGCGTCTCGCATGGGGAGTGCCACAGGGGTCAGTCCTCTCGCCCCTTCTGTTCAACATTTATGTGAAGCCGCTGGGTGAGATCATCCGTGGTTTTGGGGTGAGAGTCCATCTGTACGCTGATGACACTCAGCTGTACATCTCCACCCCAGACTACCCTAATGATACCCTTGATGTGATGTCTCACTGCCTGGAGGCCGTGCGAGTCTGGATGGGGAGAAATAGGCTCAGACTCAACCCTTCCAAGACCGAGTGGCTATGGCTTCCGGCGTCCCAATATAGTCAGCTGGTGCCATTGCTGACTATTGGGGGTGAATCGTTGTCCCCCACAGAGAGGGCTCGCAATCTGGGTGTCCTCCTGGATGCACGGCTGTCTTTTGAAGAGCATATGATGGCCGTGGCCAGGGGGGCTTTTTATCAGGTTCGCCTGATTCGCCAGTTGCAGCCCTTTCTGGACCGGGACACCTTGTGCACGGTCACTCATGCCCTTGTCACCTCCCGGCTGGACTATTGCAATGCTCTCTACATGGGGCTCCCCTTGAAGAGCACTTGGAAGCTCCAACTGGTCCAGAATGCGACTGCGCGGGTGGTTATGGGCGCAACTCATTGTCCCCACGTGACACCCCCCCTGCGCGAGCTGCACTGGCTCCCAGTGGTCTTCCGGATGCAATTCAAGGTGTTGGTTACCTTGCATGGTATAGGTAAGCTCCATGGCATAGGACCCGTGTACCTTCAAGACTGACTTCTGCTACCAGTAGCCTCCCACCAGCCGGTTCGCTCCCACAGAGAGGGTCTCCTCAGGGTGCCATCAGCCAAGTTATGTCGGCTGGTGACACCCAGGGGGAGGGCCTTCTCTGTGGGAGCCCCAGCCCTGTGGAATGAACTGCCCCCGGAAATGCGTAAGATCTCCGACCTCAGGGTATTTCACTGTGCCCTTAAGACCCTGCTGTTCCGCCAGGCTGGGCTATCAATGTAATGATTTTAAATTGGATGTTTTAAATTTTGGGGGTTTTAATATTGAGCCGAAATTATTTAATAATTTTAAATTATTTTAATTGTTGTTTGTCTTTGTGCTTTTAATAGGCTGTACACCGCCCCGAGTCCTTCGGGAGAAGGGCAGTATAGAAATAAAATAATAATAATAATAATAATAATAATAATAATAATAATAATAATAATAAATCTTATTTCAATTCATTTATAATTCGAAGTAGTTTTCCATTGTCTTGTACATAATTTAAACAGAATTAATTTTCAGTTTAATTTCAAATGTTTTAGTTAGTTTCATTATTACACTTAAAGACATTCCAAGTATTACATTCACTTATTGAGTTTTTTAAAATTCATTTATATCTATAGATCTTACTTCAATTCAACATATCTCTCTTTTCCCTTTCCATCAATTACTTCTTTGTCCCTTTCTCCCATTTTTTATTTTCTTCTTCCCCCCTCTTTTTTTCTCCATTTTGAAATCCTGAACTCTTCTATTTTGCCCTGTATTTCCAATTACTCTCCATCCCCTTTTCATCTTTCTTATTTTCCCACTGTTAATCCAAGTGTAATCATTTGAGTTTTTTACATTTTTTCTCTTCCCCCCTTCTTTCTTTCCTTGCCTCTTTCCACCCTCTCTATTTCTATCATTATTAATCCCAATGTAATATTTAAGGTTTTCCTTTATTACTAAACTTATCCCTTTTCTCCCAGTTGTCCTCTCCTTTTCATTTTTGGTTTCCACATAATCATTTAATTTTTTGTAATCAATATCTTTATTTTTCTCTTTGTCTTCAGTATCACTTTCTTGCTTCTCATTCGTAGTTTCTTTATCCACTTGGGTATATTCTAACATAGTTTCTGATTCAAGTTTTTAGACTTGTGGACTTCAACTCCCAGAGTTGAAGCTTTGCTGGCTGAGGAACTCTGAGAGTTGAAGTTCACAAGTCTTAAAGTTGTAAAGGTTGGAGACCCCTGCCTTAGGAAACATTCCACGTCACTAAAAAAAAAAAAACACCAAAAATCCACATCGCATCTGTTTTAGGGGAGGAGGTTCAACTCATAGCCTAGTTAAAGACTGAAATGAAACTCTCCAGGCTGACAGCATTATTTCCAATGACATTCAGCTCCAGATCAGATCGGGCTTTTTTTTTTTTGCACGAAGGAGGAACACGGAGCAAATGAAACAAAAGAGCCTCCAGCCTCTGACAGATGCTGACGTGGCCATCTCCACTGCTGGATGCCAGATACGCCTCTTATTTTCATCAGACAGCTACTGTCAGCCTCCATCTTTCAATGCTTGCTTAGTTGGCTGCCATGGTAATGGAGGGAGGGGGGAGCTGGGATGAGTACATGGGGAAGCATGCTGGAGGGGAAAAATGAAAGTGAATCTTAAGCTACAGCCCTGCGTCTTTGAAGTTGCTATCGGGTCAACGGTCGCAGCATTCCTGATGGATGACACTGCCAGACATTCAGTGTTCCACCTGACCCCTGGAGTTCCACCTGACCCCTGGAGGACCTTTGGATTGGATGATTTATGATGAACAGTGGGCGGGGATGCTTTCTATCTGTAATTTTTGCGGTTTTGCCTCAGATTCTGCTTTCCTTGGTTGCGATCACTTCAATTTTCAGTAAAAGTACCTTTCTCTATAAACAATGGAGTTGGGGTCATTCTTTCTTGAACTTTGAAGGAAGCACATCTGACATTAAGCAGAATCTCAGTTCTCCAGCCATCCCGGATAACTACCGAGGGGGCTGAAACCAAAGGATTTCTGATCAAGGGAGTGATCAAGATCAGATGGGGGCTTCTGGCTCTACGATGACTTCACTTCAACTGGGAGGAGAAGCCACAGAGTGGATGGAAAAATTATGGCTGAGAGAGGAGCCAGAGGAAGCCAGATGGTCGAGGGGAGTAGGGAGGTTGCCGGACCTGGAGAGGACCCCCCCCAAGAAGTAACCAGCTCCAGACTCCGTAAAGGAGAGGCTGTGTGGATGCAAGAATAAAAGGAGCGCCTCATGATTGCTCAGGCTATGCAACTCCTCAGCGATGCGAAGAAAGCCATAAAAGCCATGAATCATATGTATTCCCTGGGGGGAGGGAGGAGACTACCCCAGGGTGGATCCAGAGGAGGCTGCTTGTGGGGGAGAGGAGGAAGAAGCTGGGGAAGGGGCATCTCAGGCCTCTGGTACCCAAGCGAGGGATGCAGCAGCCCAGGGGCCCCCAGCATTGCAGGCTCCACCCTGGAGACGTAAAAAGCCAAAAATCCCCCTCCCCAACCAACAAGTATGGAGGAAATCCAAAGACCTTGGGGCTTTTCCTGACCCAAGTGTGGAACCACATGCAGGACTGGGGGGAGGATTACTTGTTGGATGCATCACGAATGCCCTAGAGGAGTGGCAGCTGAATGGATGGTGGTCCTCCACAATAACAACTCCCCTTTGCTGAGAAATTACAACCTATTTATGGGGGCTCTTAGAAGACATTTTGAGGACCACCTAGCCGAACAGAAGGCAAGACTCCGAATGAAGGGCATTCAGCAGGGGTGGAGATCGGTGGCAGAATACAACCAAGAGTTCCGCGAGCTGGCACCTTTCATGACAGGGTGGTTAGAAATAGCCCTATTGGAGAATTATAAAGATGGATTGAATGAAGACATTTAGAGAGACTGTAGAGCACGGGAGGTCCCCAAAGATCTGCAGAGCTGGTACATAGTAACTGAAGACGTGGAGATCGATCTGGCCCGAAGCCGACTCCATGGGGCCCGCGCAGGGGATCCGTCATCCTCCCACTACTGCAAGGGGGTGCCAAAGACGCTGGGGGGGGGGGGAGAAATGGAATTCAAGGCCAAGCCGAAGCCCTTCACGTGCTTTAAATGTGGAAAGGAAGGTCACTGGGCCGCAGAATGTTTCTCCAAGCCAGTGCCAAAACCTACCGGCTCCGGGGCAAAGAAGGCTGACAAAGTGCCCTGCGAAAGCCCGCGAGACTGCCCTGAAAGGAGTAGTTGTTGAGTTCATGCCCCAAAACCAGGGTAAGTTGGGAACTCCGACCATCGCAGACGACAGCGAGACTGACACCGACTCCAATAACAACAACCTGGTGAGTTACAAGGAGGGCCCCATGCTCATCCCTGTAGAAATAAGGGTGCTGGCTACAGGGGCACACGGGCAGATGCCAGCCCTCCTAGATTCTGGATGCACTAGATGCATAATCAGCCCAAAAGTAGTGGAGAAGATGGGACTGAGGCTAAGAATGCTAAAAAGGCCCATAGCTTTCTGTCAGTTAGATGGATCGATGGCAGGAGGGGGCCCAGCCAGTTTTGTGACTGAACCCATTGAGATGCAATTGGGGGATCACTTAGAGACTCTCAGTTTTATTGTGGCCCCTGGCATGGAGCAACCCCTCATACTTGGACTCCCTTGGCTCCAGAAATGGAACCCACGTGTTAACTGGAGGACGGGGGTTTTGCGCATTCGCACTGACAAGCCGGGGCTAGAGAGGGAAGAACCCCCGCTGGAGGACAGTGCAGAAACTGAGGGGGCGGAGATAGCAATAGACCAGATTGAGGGGGAGGAGAAGATTCCGAAGGAGTATTGGGATCTTCAGGAGGTCTTCAGTGAAAAGGCCTCAGATGTGCTACCTCCCCACAGACCAATGGACTGTACTATTGAAATACTTCCTGGAGTAAAACTCCCTAAACCAACAATCTACCCCATGACCCCTCAGGAGCTGGGGGAACTACAGAACTTTATTAACAAGAACCTAGAACGGGGGTTTATTCAACCAGCCAGGCCAAGGGTGGCAACGCCAGTACTGTTCCGGGAGAAGAAGGATGGCTCCTTTCATTTAGTAGTTGATTATAGGAACTTAAACGCCATTTGCGTAGAAAATGTCTACCCCCTGCCGCTCATGAAAGACATGCTAGCCCACCTAGGCAAGGGGAAAATTTTCACCAAACTTGATTTACAAGAGGCATACGACAGAGTGTGAATCAAGGAAGGGGATGAATGGAAAATGGCATTTAACTGTCTGCTGGGATGTTTCCAGTTTCGGGTGCTCCCTTTTGGACTACAAGGAGCCCTGCTGTGGTCATGCAATTAATCAACGAAGTACTGCATGAGCACCTGTATAAGGGGGTGCTTGTCTATTTGGTTGACATTCTTATCTACTCCGAGAACATGGACGACCATGTGAAATTGGTGCGGACTGTCCTGAAAAAGCTCAGGGCTGCTGAACTGTATGCCAAGCTCTCCAAGTGCGAATTCCACCAAAGCAAAATTGACTATCTTGGATACTGCATATCGCATGAGGGAATTGAGATGATTCCTGGGAAAGTGCAAGCAGTGTTGGAGTGGGCCGCACCACACACCTGCAAACAACTACAGAGTTTCCTGGGTTTTGCTAACTTCTACAGATAGTTCATCCCCTTGTTTGCTAAAATCGCACTGCCAATAACAGATCTTCTGAAAACAAAAGGTGGAGAAAAACCAAAGCCCTCCCGGCCCCTTGAATGGACTATGGACTGTCAGGTGGCATTCAAAAAGCTGAAACGGTTGTTTGCTGCTGAACCAGTCCTTAAACATCCGAACATGGAAGAGCCTTTTGTTGTACAGGTTGACGCTAGTGATGTAGCAGTAGGAGCTGTACTTCTTCAAATGAATGCAGAAGGGAAATTACAGCCTTCTGCCTACACCTCCCGAAAATTGATTGAAACCGAGAGGAGATGGGCCATATGGGAGAAAGAAGCCTTTGCAGTACGCTGGGCATTATTAACGTGGAGACAATTTCTTGAAGGAGCTAAGCACCCCTTTGAAGTGTGGACTGACCATAAAAACCTGGAGGCTTTGAAAAAGCCGCGTAAGCTGTCACCTAAGCAAGTCCGCTGGGCTCATCACTTCAAACGTTTTAACTTCACCCTACGCTACCTTCCTGGAGGGAAGAACCTTGTGGCAGATGCACTTTCCCGACTGCCTCAATACAACAGTGCTAGGACGGAAGTGGTTCGCCCAATCATCCCTTCAACCCAACTGGTGGCACCAGTAACTACTAGAGCGCAGGCGAAAAGCGATCCAGCTTTATCGGGCATCTTGCCTCAAAAACTACAAGAAGCTCTAAAAACTGATGAGTGGTTTCAAGCCCACTCAAATGAATGTACACTTCGTGATGGACTAGCTTGGGTGGGAGCAAAGTTGTATGTTCCCGCCAGCTTGAGAGCAACAGTTTTGCAGCACGCTCATGATGCCAAAGTGGCGGGGCATTTCGGATTTGTCAAAACTCTACATCTTATTAAAAGACAATTTTGGTGGCCCACACTCAAAAAGGATATTGAGGCATACAGTATGTAGCCAGCTATCCCATATGTGCCTCAGCCAAGAGACCTCCGGGGAAGCCTTCTGGACTACTTCAGAGTGTGGCCAGGCTGGATGCTCCTTGGAAAGAGATATCCATGGATTTTATTGTAGACTTGCCGGATAATGGGGGGAACACAGTTATATGGGTGGTCACTGATTTGTTTTCCAAACAAGTGCATTTCATCCCATGTCCTAAGATCCCTTCAGCAAAAACACTGGCAAAGATGTTTGTTCAACATGTGTATAGGTTACATGGTGCTCCGAAATGTATAACCTCGGACAGGGATGTACAATTTACCTCCCAATTCTGGAAAGAGTTCCTGATGCTAATAGGCACCACCCAAGGTTTAAGCTCCGCCCACCATCCCCAGATCAATGGAGCCTGTGAGAGAACCAATTCCGTGTTAGAACAGTATCTGAGATGTTACATAAATTATCAGCAAGATAACTGGTCGGAATTGTTGCCATTTGCAGAGGTGGCTTATAATAACTCTATACATAGCAGCACAGGTTTCACTCCATTTAAGGTGGCTTCTGGCCAAGAGTTTGTGGCAATCCCAGAGCTATCTCAAGAAAATCTGCAGATTCCCTCTTCGATGGATTGGATTGAACAGTTACGAGGCACTTGGGCAGTAACTCGTAAAGCTCTCGATGAGGCACATCAAGCGCATAAAGCCCAGGCCGATAAAAAGAGGGGCCTGGCACGATCTTATAAAGTGGGTGACATGGTTTACCTCTCCACCAAATACTTACAAACATCCCAGAAATCTAAAAAGCTGGGACCTAAATTTGTGGGACCTTTCCCAATAATTCGAGTCATTAACCCAGTTACTGTTGAACTGGAATTGCTGAAGAATTTATGATGAATCCATCCCGTGTTCCATGTCAGCTTACTGAAACTGGAACATTCGTCCCCTTTAAGGCTGGACCAAGTACTTTCTCCTGTCCCTATTCTAATTGAAGGAGAGCAACATTTTGAGGTTAAGGAGATCTTGGATTCCAGAAAGCATCATGGTAAAGTGCAGTATTTGGTGGCCTGGAAACATTTCCCATTATCTAAAGCTGAATGGGTAAACAAATGGTGATGTCCGAGCACCTAAGAAAGTACAGTTATTTCATACCAAATATCCTGAAAAGCCTTAAATTGTATGTATGTGGTATGTATAGTATTGTTATCCTCTCTTCCCTCTTTTGCAGGAATAAGTCTCTTTTGCAGGGAGGTTGAATGTCAGCTTAGTCGGCTGCCATGGTAACAGAGGGAGGGGGGAGCTGGGATGAGTACATGGGGAAGCATGCTGGAGGGGGAAAATGAAAGTGAATCTTAAGCTACAGCCCTGCGTCTTTGAAGTTGCTATTGGGTCAACGGTCGCAGCATTCCAGATAAACCTCATTGAAGTATCTGCTAATTAGAGAATTTCAATTTGTCTCTCCCCCTCTCTTTTTTTTTCCTTTACAGAATTAACATCTCTGTCAAGGGGGGCAGAATGTCAGGACTGCCAGGCTCAGCTTGGTGCCTCATTGGCATCCTGCCATCAAAGGCTAGAAGGAGGGGGAGGATGGACAATAAAGCTTTATGTATACATGATGGGAAATAGGGAGGGGGGAATGGCAGGTGATAAAGATCAGACAAACTCTGAACCAGTTTGTACCAGCATCCACAGCCACGCATCCTGAGAAAGAATGTGAATTACCCCAAAAACACCTCAGCGTTCTCAGAACACTTCAGTGAATTCTGATTGGCTGAAGAACGGCAGGTCATAGAGTAGGACTGGGATGAGGGGAAACCTTTCTGTATCTTTTGAGCATGGGAAATCCAGAGCTAGTCTGACTTTACTGCAGCCAATATCTTTTTAGTAAATAACCATTTGCTTCAACCCAATGGAGTTGATGGTCTTTCTTTCCTAAGGGATCAGATTGGGGCAGGTCTGAAAAGCTTTCTGAAGAATTACAACTCCCCAAGCAGCCTTTTAAAGCCCTAATCAACCTTTCTGAATCCTTAAACAACATAGGCCAGGACCCTCCTTCTCTCTATTGCCCATTGTAATTAGATAGACCTATCTGAGAATTTTATTTCAAAACATTTGGAGGGCACCATCTTTTGGAAGGCCGACTTGAGGAAAATCAAATGGTACTATTGGTTCATATTTGTTCTTTGTTTTAAGATCTGTTACCATTTCTTGGGTTTACCTTGTCATTCCTGGATTATTCTATAGCCCTCATTTCCTTCACAGGAAATGTGAAGCTGAGGCTTCCAGAAAGGCTGCAATATAAGATGTGACCTATTTTACTTTAGCTTCTTGTGATTTTAGGATGATATGAAAGAACTAGATATTTTCTTTTCTGATTTTTCATGATTCACTGTTTTAATGGGGTTTTCTTTTATTAAGATATATGGAGTGAAGTGTTGGGGTTTTTTTTGTTTTTTGTTTTGGCTTTTTTTAGGTGAATATGTGGTCATGACAGTATACTTCCATCTCCGAAGGAAAATGGGATATTTTATGATACAAACATATATTCCGTGCATCATGACTGTGATCCTCTCCCAGGTGTCATTTTGGATTAATAAAGAATCTGTTCCTGCCAGAACTGTTTTTGGTAAGTGCCATCATTGACTATGTCTGCCTTAACCATGTTGTGTCTTCTCTTTTCAAATCAATATTAGTATAGAAAAAGTATTAAGAAACTTTTAAAAGATTACCACAAAAAGAAAACTGAGGGTAGTAGTGATGATAATACATGTTATACCATAATATACTTCACTATAACTCTTTAGTGAAAGAGTGAAGCTTAGAGAAATAGAACATTAATGTTCTATTTATTCTATTTATTATATATTAATAGAAAATCAGAAGTTGTGGGTGCTCCATCACTGGAGACTTTTAAAGAAAAGACTGGACAGCCATTTGTCTGAAATGGTATAAGGTCTCCTGCTCAAACAGGGGTTGGACTAGATGACCTCCAAGGTCCCTTCAAACTCTATTTTTCTATGTTCTGATAAATATGTTCTGAAATATTTTCTAGCATCTATACTAGGTGAGTTATGATGGAAAGAATTTGAAAATAGAAGAAACCTAAGGAATATATATTGTGCTCCAGTTAAATAGTACATTGTGTTCCTATTGTTCTTTACCTCAGTAAGAACAAAATCTATTATTTTGGTTCTTTGACAAAGGACCAGTCTTTATTTACATGAAGATATATTTCATAATCTGAACTGAAGCATTGAGGTACAGAATAAATATGACTGCCCCCAGTTTTCCATCTGGAAAGCTCCGTTCCTTGTCCATAGCATATGACAATAGCTCTACGACAACTCGCACAGCCAACTCGCCATGGCTATCTCACCATAGCCAACTCACAATGGCCAACTCACCACAGGACAATTTGCAGCAGGACAATAGTTACACTAATATCGAAGAAATAGTGGAATAGAATCATTAAAGAAAGGATGCCAAAGGAGAGATAAAATGAAATGTGAATGACAAAAATTAAAATATTTTTAAACTATTTTAAATAATTATATTGAGTTGTTGAATTGTCCCGCAGCGAGTTGTCGTGTGGTGTGTTGGCCATGGCAATTTGTCCTGCAGCAAGTTGGCCATGGTGAGTTGTCACATTCCATATAACAATAGGATGTGACCCCCAAACCCCAAACCAGTGCTAATTATGAAGTGGACCAAAACTTTCTCATTGAGATGAATCCCAGTCAAACTGGATAAGATCAACTGGGCGATTCTGGAAAAGGAGAGAATGGTGAAATCAGTGCATAAGCAGCCACTCATCGTGGGTAGAAAATATATTTTTAATTTATTCAAAACAAAATTAGAATACAAAACACAGAACTCAAAAAAAAGTATCCAAAAAAAAACCACACACAAAATAATTAAAAAAGAAAAAGATCAAACCCCCATCACATTTACACATAACATCCCCTCTAGAATACTGAATAATAGATTACTACATTAGTACCCTCCCCTTACAAACTGACTCTCCCAAAATTTTTAATCTACTAAATCTATTTACAAATTGTTGACCTGTCTTCTATAAGTTATTTTAATGACAAAGTAGCTAACAGGAATAATAATAACAAAATTAAAGTTTCAAAACTTTCTATTAGCAAACTGTTATTGTAATCCACTCGTGGAAAATTTCCCATAGCATCTTATCTATCCCAAGTCATCCCAAAAGTTATAAATAGTTCATCCCAGAGCAAATATCCATGTTTGCTTAATTAAATATAATAGAGTCAGTCTGCAGAATAAGTATGTCTTCCGGTCAAAGTCCAAATAGAAATAATTACCAGTTAACTGTAATAAATTGTAATTGCTTCTAGGTGGTGGCAGATTTGTTGCTTGATTATCTTTTCCAGGATCTTCCTAGGTATTGATTTCAGGCTTATTGGTTTGTAATTTCCTGGGTCCATTTTCCCCTTTTTTTGAAGATGAGAATCTTCAAAAGATTGAATCTTCAAAAATAAGATTTTTCCCCCTTTTGCGTGACGGCAGATGTTAAGAAGCAATTAAGCATCTTCCTTGTCATTGTCCCCCATTAGTGTACTGATTGTTTCCTTCACTTTTTTCTTATTTTTTATATGTTGAAAGAAACTTTTTAAAAATTATTTTTTATATTTGTTGCAAGTCTTAGTTCACTCTGAGCCTTAGCTTTCTTGACTTCATCTTTGCAGTTTTGGGCTATATGCTGGTGTTCTGCCTGAGTTATGTATCTCTCGTTCCATGTTTTATACTTACACTTCTTGTCTTTCTTTTATCAGAGAGTACTTTGTGCAACCATGCTGGCCTCCTCTTAGATTTCCTATATTTCTGTTATTGTGATGGACTGGACTTTTATAATTATATATTTTAGTGTTTCCCAAACTTCTTGGGTTGTTTTCTCCTTTAAGATTTTCATCCATGGATTCCTTCCCAAGCTTTCTCTCTGTTTGTCAAAATCAACTCTTTTTAAGTGTAAGATGCTGGTTTTATTATGTTCTATTGTTTTGCATGCATTATATTGAATTCCAATATGATATAGTCACTCTCCCCCAAGGGTATTCTGGCATGGGTACAAATCCCTCCCCCATAGCTCCTTTGAATGGGGTAAACCCCCATTCTGTCTTCAAATTCTTTCTCCGGTTGTTTTGTAAGGTTTTTCATTAGTGCCTTTGTTTTTAGCCTATTAATTTTGAGTCCTGCTACCTTCCCATATTCTTCTATTTGTGATAACAATTTGGGTCCTGTTGATAATGGTTGGTCTATGATGAAAACCAGGTTGTCAGCAAAAGCTTGACGTTTATATTCCTCTTTTTTAACTTTCAGTCCTTTTATTTCCTTGTCTCTTCTAATTTTATTTAACAATATCTCTAGTGATAGAATGAACAAAAAGGAGATAAAGGACATCCCTGTCTCACTCCTTTTGTTATTATAAATTGTTCAGTCATATCTCCATTCATTGTTATCTTTGCTGTTTGGGTTGAGTATATTTTCTTTATCATATTTACAAATTTATTGTCTTATAGTCCAACTTTCACAGCCATACATTGCATCTGGGAAAACCATAGCCTTGACTATGGGCTTCATAGAACCAGTCAATTTCATCCTCTTCAGCACCAGTGGTTGGGGCATAGACTTGGATTACTGTGATATTGAATGGTTTGCCTTGGATTCAAACTGAGATCATTCTGTCATTTGGGGGATTGTATACCAGTATTGCTTTTCCTACTCTTTTATTGATTATGAAGGCTACTCCATTTCTTCTGAGGATTCTTGCCCGCAGTAGTATACCCAGTGGTGGAATTCAGCCAGTTCGCACCACTTCGGGAGAACTGGTTGTTAACTTTCTGAGCAGTTTGATGAACTGGTTGTTGGAAGAAATCATTAGGGCAGAGAACTGGTTGTTAAATTATTTAAATCCCACCACTGAGTATACCTGATGGTCATCTGAATTAAATTCACCCATTCCTGTCAATTTTAGTTCGCTGATTCCTAAGATGTCAATATTCAGTCTTGTCATCTCTTGTTTGACCATGTCCAGCTTGCCTTGATTCATGGATCTTACATTCCAGGTTCCTATGGAGAAAAAATCTTTACAGCATCGGACTTTCCTTTCATCACCAGATGCATCCACAGCTGAGCGTCCTTTCGGCTTTGGCCCAGTCGCTTCACTATTTCTGGCGCTACTAGAACTACCCCTCTGCTCTTCCCCAGTAGCATTTTGGACACCTTCCAACCTGAGGGGCTCATCTTCCAGCGTCATATCTTTTTTCCTTTTGGTACTGTCCATAGGGTTTTCATGTCAAAGATACTGGAGTGGGTTGCCATTTCCTTCTCCAGTGGATCACGTTTTGTCAGAACTCTCTGCTATGACTGTCCGTCTTGGGTGTCCCTGCATGGCATAGCTCATAGCTTCATTGAGCTATGCCAGCCCCTTTGCCACGACAAGGCAGTAATCCATGAAGGGGTCACTACATATAGGGTTTTTAAAAACCTGAAGTGGCCAGCTTGCTTGGTGTCATGACTCTATTGCAGGACTTGGACTCGTAGGCTACTAGGGACATACAGCTTGTTCCCCTTCCACATCAGTCCTTCTCTTGATAGCAGCTTTTCCCCATGGGCTCTTAACAACAGCTAGGATTGTGACTCCCCTTTTAGTTGTTGGGTTAACTCACTGCTGGGGTCCAATGGCTTCCTTCTGGCCTGCTGCCTCGTGGGTGCCTGTTTGAGCTGCTCTCTGGTTTGGGGGGATGATGGCATTTATCACTTCTTTTTGCCTACTCTTGTACTGCGGCATGCAGGACAGGACATCAGCTAAGAAGTTCTTCCCCCCTGGGATGTACATCAGCTCGAAGTCGAACCAATTAAAGTACTGCACCTGCTGGACTTTTTTGATGAAAGTTTTCAGGGCCCCAGTGCCTCCAAATTCTTGTGATCAGTCCACACTTCAAAAAGCACTTTAGTCCACTTGAAGAGTAAAGCTGTGAGCCCATCCCACAGAGAATGCTTTCTTTTCCCTCACTGCCCAGTGCCTCTCAGTTTTGTTGAGTTTTCGGCAGGTGTAAGTGCATGGTTGCAGCTTACCCTCTTGTTTTTTCTGGAGGAGTACTGCCCCCCACCACCACATCGCTGACATCTGCTTAGATGATAAAGGGCTCCTTTGAGTGTTTTAGGACCAGCTCCTCTTCAAACAATCTCTTCAACTCCTCAAAAGCCCCCTGGCACTCCATCATCCAGTTTAGTGGCTGACTTGGCTGAGGTTTTCCTTCCCTTCCTCCCATTTTTAACTGTTCAGTGATTGGCAGGGCAATTTTTGCAAAGGAGTGAATGATTTGCCTGTAAAAGTTTGAGAACCCCAGAAAGCTCTGCAGTTGCTTTCAGGTTTGATGGGCTTGCCATTCTAATATGACTTTTACTCTCCCTGGGTCCATCTCTACTCCATTGCATGACACTTGATAGCCCAGGTAGTCTAAGCGAGTCTTGTGGAATTTGTACTTGGATAGTTTGATGTACAAGTTCACCTTCAAGAGTTTCTTGAGAACCTGGCATATTAATTTTACATGTGCCTCCATCATTTCTGTGAATATGAGGATGTTGTTCAGATACACTAGGACCCCTTTGTACAGGTGATCATACAGCGCCTCATTAATTAGCTGCATGAATACAGTGGGGAGCCCTTGGAGCCCAAATGGCATTACTTTGAACTGGAATCTTCCTAACAGTTTAAGGCTGTTTTCCACTTGTCGCCCTCTTTGAACTTATGCTGTAGTACATCTCCCTTAGGTCTAGCTTGGTAAAGATCTTCCCCTTGGCCAAGTGGCCTAACATGTCCTTCATTAGGAGAAGGGGGTACATGCTCTCTATGCACACTCTGTTTATCCCTGTGCACACTCTATGCACAGCCTCATTGACCCATCCTTCTTCTCCTTAAACAGTACCAGGGCTGCCACATGGGATTTGACTAGTTGAATAAAGCCCTGGGCTAGGTTTTTGTCAATGTAATTCCTCAGTTCCTCCATCTCCTTTGGGGTCATAGAGTAATCTTTGGTTTGGGGAGCTTTGCTCCCAGCAGGATTTCACTACCCAGCAGTTGGTGGGGAGGTAGGCATTCCTTATCACTGAACACCTCCCCCAGGTCCCTGTACTTCTTAGGAATGAGCAGAGACCCTGATGGCTGCTCCAAGACAGCCTTCAAACATTTGGTCTCCTCCCCCTTTGCTCTCTGCTGTTCTGCCTCTTCTCCAAGGGCTCCCATCAGGGCAGACACCGATCTCCAGCCCAGTAGGCACTGTTCTTGTTTCCTCTTCGGCTTTAGCTCCAGGTCACCATGATTCTTGTATTCTCTCATATCTAGATCTATCACTGTTGCCATCTGGTACCAGTCGTGGATCTGGTCGGGTACTCCCCGGGACAGGCAGGCATGGAACAGCTCTCAATTCAAGCCATTTTTGAAGTGGTATACTAGTAGCTGCTCCAGCCAGTGCCTCAACTTGCCTGCTACTCTCCCAAACTTCTGGATTTATTCCTCCACTGGTTGGCTCTAAGGGATCACTGGTCTAAGGGATCGTATCTCTGATGCAACTTTCCACTGACTTGGGTCTCATCTTCAAACCTGGCCCTGAATTCCACCAGGAACTAATCAATATTCCCCAATTCTGGTGCTCTTCATCATGGAGGCCTGTCACCCATTCTGCCGCCTCTCCTTCAAGGTTGGCAGTTACAGCGTTCACCATTGTCACCTTGTCAGGATAGGTCAGGGTGTACCATCCCAGGCAGGCCCACAGGAAGAATGAGAGTTTCTCCAGGCTTCCATTGAACATGGCCTTTATTGGCGGAAGGTCTGCAGGTGGAGGCAGAGGCCCCAGTGTCCAGGAAACCAGACAGGCCCAGGATGGTAGGGCCATGGCTGAGGCCCATGCCATCCCAGTGGGGTAGTGGTTGTCTGGCAGTGCAAGCAGGTGGGACTGCAGCTCAATGATGTCTTGTGGGGCTCTGCCTCAAGGCAGGGTTTGCTGAGGTGATTACTCTTGGGATGGGGAGTGGGATGATCCTGCATAACAGATGAATAAAGGGATGAGAGAAAAGTAAGATTTCAGCTGAAAAGTGAAAATGGTATCTCAGACTGAAAATAAAAATGGGGGAAATGGTATCTCAGCAGAAAATTATAATATAATATCAGCTTGTAGTTGGTGTAAAAGTATGTAAAAATATACACTTTGATTTAAATAGAAATATAAGAAAAAGAGAAAAGATTTTGCAGTTTATATTGAAAAGTTAAAGAATACAATTTTCCTGTGGTTATCTCTTCACTTTTCAGCATAACAAAGGATAGGGCTCCTTAATAAAAGGAAGGGCTGTTTTCTCCCCAAGAAGAATGCTGAACAGGGACTTGAAATTTGCAGCAGCAGGATCACACATTCTTTTGCATGAATTATCAGGCTGCTTTTTAGGAGATGCTTTGTTCTTAGCCCTCTTTATCCCTACCCTCTTTGTTTTGAAATGCTCCATACTTATCATTTTCCTCCTTGCCTTCTTGCACTTTGCCTGCCTGGCCACTGCTGGGGTACTACAAGGTCCTTGTGCTCAATGTGTTGCTCTGGCTCTGTAGCTGGTCCTCTGATGCTCCACCACCTAGCTGGCCTCTGGATGCCATCACCCATCGCTCATCTCCATCCGTCTCTACTTCTACCTTGGCCTCCTGCCACTCAGCTTCTCATTTTCTTTCCCAGGTGGCATCCGTATCCGCCTTGTCAATCTCCGACTCAACTCACCTCCTCTCAGCTGGTCTGCCATACCAGTCACTTCCACACTCATTTCTGGCTGGCTCTGCCTTGACTGTCAGTCTGGATTGCAGAGTCAGGCTGGCTAGCTGCCGCTCTGGGCCAAATCTGAGCTGCTGAGCTGCTGACTACTGCTCTAGGCCTGGCTGCTGGGCTCTCTTGTCTCCAGTCACCTCTGCCTCTGTTGCTGGGGGTCACTCTGGGTCTACTTCTCAGCTGGTCCACTGTGCCGTGCTACCTCTCAGCTGAGTCAGACTGCCTCTCAGGTCTGCCAGTCATTAGGCACTTGTAGCTGATCCTGCGCCACTTCTCAGCTGGGTCTTCAAGTGCTTCTTAGCTGGGTCGCTGATGTGGGCAGGGGGAAGCTGGCTTCTTCTCAGCCTTCTCACGCTGCACTACTGTTGCACCGTTGTTTCAATGGTGCTTTCCTCCTTCCCCCACTTACTTTTCTCTCCTTTTCCCTTTTCCTGTCTTCCTTTTCTTACTATCTTTCTGCTCCTTCTTCTCCTCCTCTCCTCCTTCCATTCCTTCTCAGTTTATTAACTTTTTCTCTCCATGATGGAGTACTGCTTCCTCCATTGCCATCATCTTGGGATGTGTGGTAAGGTAACGTAGGGTTGGGTAGGGTAGGATAGGATAGGGTAGAGTAGCATAAGGTGGGATAAGATAGAGCAGGACAAGGACAAGACAAAGTGTGTGCTCACAAGACCTGAATCTAGTACTAGAAAGTTCACAAGACACCTTCTACTTTGTCATTCTGCCTTGCAGATAATTAATTGAAAAAACAGTTACAAAAATCAATGACAGGATATTAAAGTGAAACACATTCAAGTGCAATTTAAAAGAAGATGTTACAGTGGACACTGCAAAGCCCAAAAGATAAACTGCATGAGGGCCAGGCATGACTAACTGCAGGGAAAATCTGGATACTTGGCAAAGTGATAGAGTTTACTGAGAAATTGGCTTTCTAAAACAAAGCTTTATCATAAGGTAGTGAAGGAATAATCAAGAGTGAAAGACTTATTAAATCGTCCCTTTTGAGGAATCTAATAATGGAAGCAAAGATTAGGCTTAAGTGGAAATTGAGGGGAGAAGATACCAATGAAAAGAGAAATATGAATATGTTAATTGAACATATCTACATAACCATTTCATTTTGGAGAAGTGAGAGCTGGTATAATGTAGTAGTGAAGAACTGCAACAACCTAGACTTAAGTCTGTGCTCTGCACACAAAAAAAAGAATAACTGGGTCCTTGGACTGGCTGATCTCTCTCACCTCATAGGAAGTACCCTATAGGGATGAGATTTGTCCAGTATGTTGAACCTTTGGCATAGCTGTCATCTTCTTTCTAGCTTACCAAGAAATTGGTTGTAATCTCCTTTGTCAACTGCCTTACTGAAATCCAAGTGTACTATATCCATAGCATTTCCCTTGTCCACTGTGTTTGAGTTTTATGATTTTACATATCAGGACTGTCAGGATTCCAAGCAACAGCTCAGATGAAATCAAAACTCCAAGGCAGGGTTCCTCAAAGTATAAATTTATTAGGCATGTCATATTGGCACAGCTGGTGAAAACCTGACTCTGAAGTTCCCTGGGTTTTCTCCACCCAGTTCAAAATCCAAAGTCCCCCTCCCCCATTACACACAACCATCACATGCACCAATCAAGTATCTCTCCCCATCCGGGATGTCTCCCATCCATGTCCCTCCAGGTGCTGGTGAGAATGTCCTTCGTCCCTAGAAGAAAGAATGTTATTTTGGCTACATATTACCCCAGCTATCTCTACTCCCCCCTCTCTTTCCCACAGCTCCATCCAGCCTTGCTGTGGCAACCCTGAAGACATTCAAAGATGGCTCCAGGGTTGACAAGGACATAGTAAAAATCATACAGTCCTTAGCTGTTCTTAAAAGTAAGTAAATTCAACTGTAGATGGACAATATAACCCAGTACTCTTTAACATCTTCATAAATGATTTAGATGAGGAAATAGAAGGGAAACCCATCAAACTTGCAGATGACATTAAGAATAGCCAACATTCCAGATCTCCACAGATTTGAACATTGGGCCTTGTCTAACAAAATGAAATTCAATGTAGAGAAAAGTAAGGTTTTATATTTAGGCAAAAAAATCAGAACAATTAACCAGTGGAACAGCTTGCTTTCAGAAGTTATAGATGCTCCATCACTGGAGGCTTTTAAGAAGAGATTGGATATTCATCGATGCACAAAAAGCATTCGATAACGTCAAATGGGACTTCATACTAGAACAATTAAAATATATGGATTTTGGGAGAAAATTTATAAAGATGTTCAAAACAATCTACTCTAGACAAGAAGCCAGAGTGGTGATAAATGGGAAAACGACAAAGAACTTTTTGATCCAACAAGGCACAAGGCAAGGTTGTCCGCTACCACCACTGCTTTCTATTTTATACTAGAGGCTTTAATTAGAACAATTCGAGAAGACAAACAAATCAAAGGTTTAAAAGTAAGAAAAGAAAGTTTTAAGGTACAGGCATTTGTGGACGACCTTGTATTTATTATTGAAGAGCCTGTACAATCTGGTCTTAGGCTGATGGAAGTGCTGGAGGACTATGGGGAAGTAGCAGGCCTGAAAATAAACAAGGATAAAACAAAAATGATAGTTAAAAACATGACTGAAGAGCAAAAAAAAGAATTGGAGAGAAAGATAAATATTCAGACTATGAAAAAAATAAAATATTTGGGGATTCAATTGACAGCGAGATGCATCACACTTAAAGAAGATAACTCTAACCAATTAATGGCGCAAATTAGGTCTGATTTGGAAAAATGGGGGAAATTACAGCTATCTCTAATGGGCAGGGTAGCCACCATCAAAATAAATGTTCTTCCAAAAATGTTTTCATTTCAATGCATACCAATTTGGCTCAAAAAAAGACTTTTTTTACAAATTTAGATAGACTCATTTCAAAATTCATATGGCAAGGGAAATGACCGCGAATCAGATTCAAATTATTACAAGATGCTAGAGAAAGAGGAGGATTCGGCCTACCAGACTGGACAAAGTATTATCAGGCAGCAGCGTTGGTTTAGCTTAGTGAGTGGATGCATCTTAAAAACACAAGACTATTGGCACTAGAAGCTCATGACCTACAGATAGGGTGGCACGCTATATTCTATGGGAGGAAAAACATTTAGTCCATCAGTACTTCCGGAGGCATTATATTAGGAGAGCACTATTGGATATTTGGAAAAAAATAAAAAGAAATAATTATATGGAAATTCCTAATTGGGTGTCAACATTAGAAATGTACACACATCCAAATCTGACATAACGAGGGGGAGCTGATATTTTGATATTTTGAATGAGAAAGGTGAATTAAAAGTGAGAAATACTTTAAAGGAAGAAGGAATCAAATTGAATGGTGGGCGTATCTCCAAATTCAATCTAAATTTAGCAAAGATAAAAAGGAATGGGGCATAAAGCAAGAATCATCAGAATTAGATAAAATTTTATTTAACAGGGAAGGCAAGATCATAAGTAAACTATATCGATATTTATTAGAAAAAGATATGATTGAGGAACAGGTGAAAGAAACGATGATAATTTGGTGTAAATATTTTGGACACAATATCGATTTGGGCAATTGGCAAATGGGAAAAAAATTTAAAATCACACTAGCAACTTCCTACAAGGAAAACCTCTATAAGATGTTTTATAGGTGGCACCTCCCCCCTCACAAGATTAGCACGAATGAATAAGGGGAAATCCTCGATATGCTGGAAGGGGTCTGAGTGGCGCAGTAGACTAAGGCACTGTGATTAACATTCAGCTGCCTGCAATTACTGCAAGTTCAAATCCCACCAGGCTCAAGGTTGACTCAGCCTTCCATCCTTTCTAAGGTAGGTAAAATGAGAATGAATAAGGGGAAATCCTCGATATGCTGGAAGTGTGGAGAGACCATTGGAAATTACTACCACATGTGGTGGGAATGCCCAAAGGTGCAGAAATTTTGGAATTTACTAAAGAACTGGCTGGAAGAAATTTTGCTAACAGATATAGAGGTCAAACCGGAATTTTTCCTATTGGGAATTATAAAAAGAAAATATAGAAAGATACAAATTATTTATTATTGCATATAGTCACAGGGCAGAAATAGCCTTCGCTCAAAAATAGAAAGAGAAAGATATTCCAACTGAAGAGGAAATATTACTGAAAATCTTTAACTGCACAGAAATGGACAGACTCACTTTGGAACTCAAGGATAAAAGCAAAACTAAGAATTACAAAATCTGGGAACAATTTTATGATTGGATAGATAACAAGAGGGTAGCCAAGACAAATGTATAGTGTTAGAACAAAAATATAGATGTTATTATCGATAAATGTATGTTTAAGAGATAAATAAATATACAGAAATAAGGGAAAAAGTATTAATATCATATCATATTATGCTTAAATAGTGAACAAAGCTTAAGAACTATATGTTTATATGAGTACTAATATTATTGTAAAGTGACAGAAGATGTATGGAACCAGTGATGTCATATCTATGTCCAATGTTTTTTTTAATTTTGTATTATTAATAAAAAACTTTTTCATTTTTTTTTAAAAAAGAGAGATTGGATAGCCACTTGTCTGGAATGGTATAGTGTCTCCTGCTTGAGTAGTGGGGTCAAGACCTCCAAGGTCCCTTCCAACTCTGTTATTCTTTTATCTGTTAGCCTATATTATACCATGTCATCATTTATTTTACAAAAAGAAAGCCAAAAGTCATGTGTGAAAAACTAAGTACACCTTTACTGCTTCCAAGATGTGATGAGGCTAAGTAGCAGCCAAGTGCTGCTAATCAAATGCCCTTGATCAATTGATCATCAGCAAGTATGACTACCTTTATAAAAGCTGAAGTTTTAGAAGTTTGCTGGTTTCCAGCACTGAGTTGTGTGTTAATGCAAACAGAACGGGACTACTAGGTGTGGCCGTCTTGCTCAGCCATTTTGGTATGGCCAGCTTATTACCACCAAGTCACCTCTGCCAACTCATACCCCCAAGTCATCACAGGACAACTCAACACATCCAATTTAGTATGTGGTTAACTCACCCTAGGCAGCAGGAGGGAGAGCCGGTGGGTGGGTGATTATGTGGGCAAAGTACAGAGTGATGGCAGTGGCAGCCAGGAGCTTCTCATTTTCACAGCCCCCCTCCTGCCACTGCTGCCATTTGGCAGCTGCAATGGTGTTCAGGCCGCTTGGGGATGATGGTGGTGTGTAGAGGTGGTGGCAGGGAGGCAGCAGAGAGCGTTGTGTCCCATTTTCAAACAACTCACCACCGCAGCGCTGAACTTGAGCAAGTGAACTCAGCATGGCAGTGGCAAAGGGTGTGAAATAGGATGCACCAGCCTTTGCCACCTTCCTACTTCCTGCCCCACCCACAACAACCACCTTTGGGTGGCCCAAATGGCCCACAGCGGCAGGGGCTGTGGGGTGTGTGAAAACAGAAAGCCCCAACTGCTGCCACTGCTCTGTGCTTTGCCCACCCACTTGCTCACCTGCCCAGCTCTCTCTCCAGCTGCTTGCAGTGAGTTGTCTCTGTGGCAAATTGGCCATGTTGAGTTGTCCTGTCATGACTTAGCAGTGAATTGGCAGAGGTGACTTGGCAATGGCTAGCTGGCCACACATCTGGCTGTGCTGAGATGGCTGAACTAAGTTGTCCTAGACCCGTGATGGCGAACCTATGGCACGCATGCCACAGGTGGCACGCGGAGCCATATTAGTGGGCACGCCAGCTCAGCTCTGGGGCGCATGCGCCCACCAGCCAGCTGATTTTCGGGCCTTCTGGGCCCACCAGAAGTAGGGAAACAGGCTGTTTCCTGCCTCTGGAGGGACTGGGGGGGGGGGAAGGCCCGCTTTTCTTTCATACCTGGCTCCAGATCCTGCCTATTTATCTGGGAAGAGTGAAAATAGCCTTTTCCACTCCCTTGGAGGCCCTACGGAGGCTGAAAGGGCCCATTTCCTGACTCCCGGTGGGACAGGAAGTGACGTTTTTTGCTGCCCTGGCCTCCAAAGACTCCTAGAGAAGCTCCTAGAGATTCATAGAGAGGCTCCTAGAGACTCCTAGAGAGGTTCTGGAGGCTGGGTACAGCAAAAAAGTCACTTCCTGTCCCACCGGGAGTCAGGAAATGGGCCCTTTCAGCCTCCGTAGGGCCTCCAAGGGAGTGGGAAAGGCTTTTTTCGCCCTTCCCAGATAAATAGACAGGATTTGGAGCCAGGTAAGAAAGAAAAACGGGCCTACCAGGCCATCATTTGCCAGGAGCGGGGGGGAGGGGGGTTGCGCGTACATTTGTGTTGGCACGGGCGTGCACGACCCTCCCCGCCCCCCTCTCCTGGCACACGATGGCAAAAAGGTTAGCCATCACTGTCCTAGACCCTAACATCATTGATCTTAGAGAATCAATTATTGCTGCCCATCAATTTCGGAACAGTTATACAGCCATCTCAAAACAATTTAAAATCCATAATTCTACAGTGAGAAAGATTATTCATAAGTGGAAAATATTCAAGTCAGTTGCCAATCTTCTGAAGAATGGGCATCACAGCAAATTCACCCTAAGATCAGACCATGCAATGCTTAGAGAAATTGCAAAAAAACCAAAAGTTACATCTCAGACTCTACAGACCTCAGTTTTAGCATGTTAAATGTTAAAGTTAATGACAGTACAATTAGGAAAAAAAACTGAACAAGTATGGTTTGTTTGGAAGGGTTGCCAGGAGAAAACCTGTTTTCTCTAAAAAGAACATGGCAGCCCAGTTTACATTTGCAAAGTTGCATCTGAACAAATCACAAGACTTCTGGAACACTTTCCTTTGGACTGACGAGAACAAAGTGGGGATGTTTAGCCATAATGCACAGAGGCATGTCTGGTAAAAACCAAGCAGAGCATATCGGCACAAACCTCTCGTACCAACTGTCAAGCACGATGGTGGAGGGTTGGAGATTTGGGCTTATTTTGCAGCCAGAGGACCATGAACTTCTCTGTATACCAAAGTATTCTTGAGTCAAATATGAGGCCATTTATGTGACAGCTAAAGCTTGCCCGACATTGGGTCATGCAACAGGACAGTGATCCCAAACACAACAGCAAACCTACAACAGATTGGCTGAAGAACAAAAGAATTAAGGTGTTGCAATGGCCCAGTCAAAGTCCAGACCTAAATCCAATTGAAATGCTGTGATAGGACCTCAAGAGACACATGCATAAACAAATGTTCACAGGCCTCAATGAATAAAAGGAATGTTATAAAGAAGGATGGGCAAAAATTCCTTCACAACAATATGAGAGAATGATAATTTCATATGGAAAACAATAAAGTTATTGCCACTGAAAGTAGTTCTACAAGCTATCAAATCATAAGGTATACTTGGTTTTTCATACATGACTTCTCCATTTTGGCTATCTTTTTGTAAAATAAATGATGACATGGTGCAATATGTCATGTATTGTTATTCATCTGAGGTTGTATTTACCTACTTTTAAGAACTGCTAAGAAGCAGATGATTTTTACTATATCCTGATATGTAAAATCATAGAACTCAAAGAAGGTATATATTAAAATCAAAACTGGTATTTCCCCCCAGGAACTGTAAAAGCATTACTGTATACTCTGAGACACCACTGTTTCATTGTCTTACACCAATTAAATGGGGAATTAATTGGCCTTGATGCTTTTTAAATAAAACCTTCAGGTATAGGTTTGCTTCTTTAATAAAAAAAAGTAAGTGAAGTCTCCAAGTTGGGTTCATTTCTTGATGACTACATGAAAAAATACATGTGTTTTCTTTCCAGCAGTGCAGAAGTGGTTGGCATTGCCTTCTATAAGAATTTTTTAAACGTCTCAGTATATCCTATAATCCTGAGAAACCATGGGGGTGTTCTGACATGGCTCCCAAACATGATAAGCCCTTTGTAGTTAACAAAACGTTCCCTTTATTAGGAGCGCCAGCAGCTGCTTTCTCACAGCAGGCTAGAAGTCTCTAAGTCCTGTGGAAAGTGACACTCGCTCCCTTTCCCCCTGAACTGGCCCAACACACCAGAAGTCTTTCTTTCTCTCTTCCCACACTTGCAAAGGAAGTCCTGGAAGATGTGCTCACTTTCTTCCAGCAGCAGACACACGCTCAGAAGGTGCTGCAGATTCCAAGAAGAATTCTGATAAATTCCAGACAGGATTTGGAAGTGCAGGCTACCAGTGGCTGACCGGCAGGGAGATGAATAGTTGTCTGCCACACCTATTCATCTTCGCCCTCTGCCTTTTATCCCCAGAGCTAGGATGGGGCTTCACTAGCAGTGGTGGTTCTTCCATCCCAAGGACCATCCCATAGATTTCCACTGCTCTCCTCTTCTGCACATCCACTGCTCATCAGCCACCTTCAGACCTGGGAGATGTTGACTCTCCATCTGAGGGCTGATGGACAGCCTAGGCTCCGCCTCTGTCTCTATCTCTGACAACTCCATTCTCTCTTCCCCCTTGAAGTTCTCAGATTGCCTTGATTCTGGCCCTGATTCCCACATTGCCGCCTCATCTGATTTGGCTGCCAAAGGGATTGATGGCCAACAGCTCACAACAGGGTGTTTCCCAGCCAAGTAACTGACCAGTTAAGTAACTGCTTAACTTTTCCAAGATCAGCCAAGATCAAGTTTGTATTGCCACTTTCTCTGTTCAAAGACCCTCTTCACAGAAAATAACATTCAGAATAACATAATAACAGAATTGGAAGGGACCTTGCAGGTCTTCTAGCCCAACCCTAGAACTCTGCACAAGCAGGAGACTGTATACCATTCTGGACAATGGCTGTTCAATCTCTTCTTTAAAATCTTTAGTGATGGAGCACCCACAACTTCATAGTTCATGTTAGTTCACAACATGAACTAACACACTTTGTAATCAGTTTTCCCTCATAATTGAGGGTAAGTTATGCTTTTGGTATTTTTTCTTTATTTCATAAAGACACCAATTACATTTATTATATTTCTTTTCTTTCCAAGGAATAACCACTGTGTTGACCATGACAACTTTGAGCATCAGCGCCAGGCATTCCTTACCTAAGGTCTCCTATGCCACAGCCATGGATTGGTTCATAGCTGTATGCTTTGCCTTTGTATTCTCTGCACTGATCGAATTTGCGGCTGTCAACTATTTTACGAACATTCAGATAGAAAAAGCCAAAAGGAAAGGGGTGAAATCCATCCCTGACTGTTCAGCGGCACCTTTACAGAAGGAAATTTATACAGAGGAGACATCCACGGTAATATCCATTGCTAGCAAAATGACCCCTAATAGCATGCTAAAAGATATTTGGAGAGATTGGTTGAGCATTTGGTGTGGCTTTAACTTAGGTGTGTCAGGGTTGCAAATAACACCCACAATGAAAGAAAACTCTCAGGCTTGGGTTTCCTCAAAGTTACATTTTATTAGAGATGTCATATTGGCACATCTAGGAAAACCTGAATCTGAAAGTTTCCAGGTTTTTCCTACCCAAAGAAAAGTTCAAATCCCTACCCAACACCCACAAGTCCATCACATGGTCCAATTAAACATCATCCTAACTGGGGATGTCTCCCAGTTCCAGCCTTCCAGGTGCAGGGAAAGTTGTCCTTGACTTCTTGAGAAAGGAGTGTTATTATGACTATATATCACCCATGCTCCAAACAATCCCACCTCCCAGTTTCCCACAGTAGTAAACGTGGCAGGTCTGAAGGCCCTATGCAAAAGATGGCTGACAGGCTGCCGCCCCTGGTCAGAAAAGCATGTCCTGAAACGAGAGTAGCAAAGTGGTTAATCATTCAGTATACTAACCACTTCTCCCTCCACCAGGGGGACCCTTTGGTTTATCATGGAAGTGCTTTACTAGGCTGTCTGCTTTGACATTCCAACTTTTAACTCATGTAGCCTCAGACAAAGAGTACCCTTTCCAATATACTAAGTATTGTAACTTCTATACAATCTAGAGTCTAAGATCCTTTTTACTTCATAGTGGGTTTCCCCTTGCACTATAATAGGCTTGTGGGGTGCTTGAGCTTGTGGCTGTAACCTAGAACTTATAGCTGGCTTCAGCAAGTTATAGTGGAAAACTGGATGTATTTTCCCTAGAATGCGTGGGAGGTTAAGCTGAACCGTCACTGGGTTAATTACTTTCACTATTGGAAATGGAGCTAAGAATTTAGGTCCTAACTTCTTGTAACTTCATATTATCTATGAACCACTGGTCTGCTGGGAGCGCTGCCTTCAGTGCCATCATCAGCTTGTCCCGGCTGGGGTTCGGTTGTCTTTTGGCTTCACCCCTGGTGGTGACTTATGCGGCTGATTGTGAGGGGGGAATGATGGTGTAGACGATTACTTCCCTGTGGCTATCAAATTGGGGTTTTGTCAATAGGGTATTGGCTAGTAGATTTTTTTCCTGCTGGGATGTACTTCAGCTTGAATTTGAACCACCTGAAGTACTGTGCCCAGTGGACTTGTTTGGGAGATAATTTCCTAGGGGTCTTTAGAGCTTCGAGGTAGCTCAGTGGCTAAAACACTGAACTTGTCAATCAGAAAGGTCAGCAGTTCAGCAGTTCGAATCCCTAATATAGGTCTCCTGTGTGAGCAGGGGGTTGGACTAGATGACCTCCAAGGTACCTTCCAACTCTGTTACTGTTATTATTAGGGTAGGAGCTGTCCTTGTGGGTCTTTTTGCAGGAGCACTGCTGCCATAGCCACATCGCTGGCTTCTGCTTGGATTATGAAATGCCATTCTGGATCTGGGCGCTGGAGGATTGGTTCTTCGGTGAAGAGCTTTTTTAATTTCTTGAAGATTTTTTGACAGTCCATTGACCAAGCAAGCAGTTTGCTTGGTCATGGCTTTGCAGGGGTTTGCCCCAGTGGTGAAATGTAAAATTTGTTACTGTGGGCGTGGCTTTGTGGGGGGGGGTAATGTGACTGGGTAGGTATGGCCAACTTTTTTTTTTTACTTTTAAAAAAACTTTTTTACTTTTCGGCTGAAGAGGTTGTAAAAAAATGCTTTTAAAAGCCTTTGCCAATCTGGCAATTCTTTTGAAAACATTTTTTCTACAACCTCTTTGGCTGAAGAAGTTGTAGAAAAAATGCTTTTACAATTTTTTATTTTAAAAATTAAAAAAAGCCTCTGATGATTGCGCGGCTTAGCTGGGCATGGGGGGGGGGAGGTCAGGGATTTTTGCTACTGGTTTTCTGAACCACCCAACGCCATCGCTACCAGATTGAGCAATCTGGTCCAAACCAGGAGCATTTCACCCCTGGTTTGCCCCATTTTTAACAGTTCTGTCAGGGGCAAGGTGACCTCTGGTATAAACTGTCTGTAAAAGTTTGTGAACCCCAGGAAGTTTTGCAACTATTTGCAGGTGCATGGGGGTTGCCAGTCAAGCACCACTTTTACTTTTCCTGGTTCCATTTCCACCCCTCCTCTTGATATGCGGTAGCCTAGGTAGTCAATGGAGGTTTGGTGGAATTCACATTTGGACAGCTTTACATAGAGCTTAGCGGCCAGGAGTTTTTTCAGCACTGCCACACTAGCTTTACGTGTTCTTTGAGGGTCTTGCTGAATATGAGAATGTCATCTAGATAAACTAGGATCCCTTTGTATAAGTGTTCATGTAGCACTTCATTGATTAATTGCATGAAGATTGCTAGGGTCCCATGCAGACTGAACGGCATGACTTTGAATTTGAAGCTGCCAAGCGGACAGTTAAAGGCTGTTTTCCATTCATCTCCCTCTTTGATGCTGTTACAATAATAGGCCTTCCTCAACTCCAGTTTGGTGAACACCTTCCCCTTGGCTAGATGGCTTTGCATGTCCTTCATGAGTGGAAGGGGGTAGGTGTTTTCCATGCACACGACATTAATTCCATGAAAATCCACGCAAAGACTCATCCCCCCATCTTTTTTTTTCTTTAAACCGTACTGGGGCAGCCACTCTGAAATTTGCAGGTTGGATAAAGCCTCGCGCTAAGTTGGCATCAATGTACTTAGTTCTTCCATTTCCTTGGGAGTCATGGAGTACATCTTGGCTTGGGCAGTTTGGCTCCTGGCATGAATTTGATTGCACAATTGGTTGGGCAGTGTGTGGGATGGGAGAGGAAGTTGCAATCCTCTTTGCTAAAGATGCCCGATAGGTCTTGGTATTCTCTTGGCAGTTGCGAGCAGCCAGGCGGTCCATTGGTTGCAGGGGCTGTGACCTGCGGCTTGCTAGTACTGGCATGACTTACAGAGACTTGGCCTGGGTCAGGCTTTATGGGAGGCAGTGGTCCGATGCCTATATTTAACTTTCTATAGCTATTCTCCCAAGTGATGGTTGGTCCCCATTTATCTAGTCAGGCGAGCCCCAGTATGATCGACTCAGTCATTTTTGGGGCTATGACAAATTGAATGAGTTCTAGTCTGACCAGTTCTATGACTAATGTGGCAGGGGCTGGATAGGCAGCTGTCCTTGGAGGAACATCTGACGGCTGTAACCAGGGGGACCTTTTGTCAGGTTCACCTGATTCACCAATTACGGCCCTTTCTTGATCGGGATTCCCTTTGCACAGTCACTCATGCCTTCGTCACCTCTCGCCTCGACTATTGCAATGGTCTCTACATGGGGCTCCCCTTGAAGAGCACCCGGAGGCTCCAACTGGTTCAGAACACAGCCGCACGGGTAGTGACAGGAGCAGCATGGTGCTCCCATGTAACACCGCTGCTGTGCGAGCTGCACTGGCTTCTGGTGGTCTTCCAGGTGCGTTTCAAGGTATTGGTTATCACCTTTAAAGCGCTCCATGGCATAGGGCCTAGCTATCTTCGAGACCGCCTGCTGCTATCGATGACCTCCCATCGATCCATGCGCTCCCACAGAGAGGGCCTCCTCAGGGTGCCATCAGCCAAACAATGTAGGCTGGTGACCCCCAGAGGGAGAGCCTTCTCTGTGGGGGCACCTACCCCCTGGAATACCCTCTTTTTCAGCAAGCCGGGCTGGCTTAAAAAATAATTTTAAATGTTTTAATTAGTTAGTCACTTTTTAATGTATGGGGCCAAATTTATATATATTCTTAATTGTTTTTAATGTTTGTATTCTATGTTTTTTTTTAATTTTGGCTGTACACCATCCTGAGTCCTCAGGGAGAAGGGTGGTATATAAATCTGAAATTAAATTAAATTAAATTGTATAGGCCTTACATTATCCTTTGGGATAGGCCTTACATTAGACCCACACCAAAAAAATCAGACTAAGGCCTTACTTTTGGGGTAGGTCCTATTTTTGGGGAAACACGGTAGTACAGACTTGCAGGAAGAAGGGGGGTCTTTCTAAAGTAGCAAAGAGACAGCTCAGTGGTGAATCTTTGATGTGCACAAGAGAGCCAGTGTGGACAAACCCCTAACTTTTCACAGGGTATATATAATAGTTATGGAGATTTGTGCTTTAATCTGGCAAATTTCCTATCTATAGGCGAGCAACAATAAAGAAACTATTCAGAAGTAACTTGTCATGTCCTCAGTTTCTTGTATGTGAAAAATTCTCAGAGATTAATGTAAAGGAAATCCTCTCTGACTAGGAAAATAAACTCTTTCCTTTTGGTACCATAACATGGGCTACTGCTGAATTGTTTAGTTTTTCTTCTATTTGTTGATCAGTTGCACTTTGTTTGGCAAGCCTCTATCAAAGCAGTAGAGATGGTGAAGCAATGCAGAAATCACAGTTTCCAAGGTTTTGGTGGGACAGCTGTCTTCAGCCTCCCAGCTGCTCCTGTTTAGCTCTCACTCTTGATGCCTTGCTTCCTAAAACTACAAATACTGCCTGTTCCAATGTGGTTCCCTACATATAGCTCGTGTAAGGCAACAGAAATATGCTTACCTAATATTTGCCCAAGTCTTGATGTCCAGTGGATTCTTTAGCAAGCACAATACATATAATTTAATCTCAGACATCTTTTAAAACCATTTTCCCAGGATGAATTTCAGAACAAGAAAGCAAAAGCATGCTATATTTATTTGAAGGGAAGAGGAGCCTGGTTTTAAGACAGCTTTCCCAAGAAGATTGTATATAGCAAAAAAGGAAAGGAAAAGAAAAACAACGGGGGAGGGTGCTTCCCCATTACAATATTCACAACAAATTTAAGACAAAACTTTCAATTTTAAAGATAAGGGGTTTTTTGTATGTGATTTTGAATTAGTGCTGATGCCTAGTGGCTGCCTGGACAAGTCCCTGCAGTTTTCTTGGCAAGATTTCAGAAGTTATTTGCCATTGCCTGCTTTCTAGGGTTGAGAGAGAGAGTGAATGGTCCAAGGTCATCCTGTTAGAACTCACAATCTAAAGGCATAAAAACATTGCAGCCTTGCTTCAGGCATGCAAAACAATATGGGGTGGTGGTCTGCTTAGCACCCTGAATGTTCTCCCTCTGCCTTTTAATCAATTTTAGCATTCATCACCTCTTTTAAATTTTACGTACTGTTTTTATGCTTTTATATTTTATTGCATACTGCCCAGAGTCTCCCTGTAAGGGAGATGGGCAAGTCTTAAATACAATAAATAAATAAAATGGTAATGCCAATTGAAAAAGTTTCTTGAAAACTATTTTTAATTACTTTCCCAATGATTATAAATCAAAATAAGGACATGATGAGGGAAAAATGGGATGTCCCCTCCCTTTATTGTCCTAAGCATGTGTTTATATTTCTTAATACAAGGCTGGATCCCAAGCTGTTTTGAACTTCCACTAATTTTTGCTCTGGAAAAAACAAACTCCTTAAATTTAAAATGCAGTTTTAATAATAAAACATGGTTTATTTGAAGCTTTCTCAAATGTATTTTTCTAAAGGGCACATAATCAAGAGTTAAATATGCTAATAAAAATCAGTTGTGTCCTAGAAAAAGAAGTGTTTTGTTCTGACCCTGATTCACAATGAAACTCAGAAGAATTTTCTTAAGAAAGTGTATATCAAAAGGGGGTAATTTATTAGAATATAAATTAGATCAGGGATCCCCAACCCCTGGTCGGTGGACAAGCACTGGTCCACGGCATGCCAAAAACAGGCCCATGCAAACAAGCAAAGCCCCATCCGCGGGATGCAGACAGCATGCAAAACAATGCCTCTTCCAATCCACAGAAAAAACACTCTCCACTGAAACAGTCCCTGGTGCCCAAAAGTTGAGGGCTGCTGAATTACAGGAAACTAGTTCAGAAATACAAAGAAGAGAACTAGGGATTCATTAAAATTCCTCTGTCCTTTCCTATACTGCTTCCCCCTTTAATAGTATGCCTTTAGTATTTCCTCACATATTGTTGGTTTATTGTATGTTGAAGATAGGAACCCCCTAATGTGAAACCAGTGGACACCTGTTATTTTAACTGTTGTGATAAACCCTTCCCTTGATTCAAATCAATATGTGTTTGGATTCATTGTAATCCAGTTCATGTGAGTTTGTAGGAGAAATATAGAAGTATGTGTGTTTGTGTGTGCACTCTTGTGTGTGTGATTGTGTTTTTTATTGTGGAGACTTGAGATTAGGGCTGTCAAACTCGCAGGCATGGGCCAGATACATCATGTGCTGGCCACGCCCATGCCCAGTTTAGTGAAGGGGGGAAAAGCATGTCACGTGATGCGGCCATAACGATGTGAGTTTGACATCCCTGCTCTAGGTTATTTGAGTGGCAGAATTTGTCGAACAATTATCTATTGCTTACAAAGCAACAAACTAAGGTTTATTTTCTATTCATCCATTTCATGCTATAATCTTCTATGTTAGAGAAAAAGAAATAATTTGAGAACCCTATAGTGTTAGAAAAGAAATAATCACCTGATTTTACATTCCCCCTGAATTTGACCCTAAAAATGTTCCTTATATGGCTATTTGGAAAACATATTTGTCAGCAATGCCAGATGATGTGTCCCTCCTTGTTCTTATAAATATAATAGCATTAATTAGTTCTTTCTCCAGACTTTTTAAATTTTCATTGCAAATGCTGGCTTTAAAGGAAACTGTCATGTTTGTATTTAAAAGGTTATAAAATGTCTCAGACCCTAAATCAAGTTCTGAAAAAAGTACTTGAGTTCCACATACTTTTTTATCTTGATTTTTGTGCTGGTTTTGTCTATAAGCAATTTTTGCAAACACAATTCATTTTAATAGATTCCTCCAACTTATATTTCTTGAAAAATATTACAGTTAAAGCCTCTTAATTTAAGTTGATGTGAAAGTATTAGTTGAGAAATTATGGGATCATTTTCTTTGTCCTCCAATTGTTTTTTAATAATGATCCTCTCCACCCCATAATAGTTTTTACTTGTAGCTTCCTCTATAAGGCTATATCTTGCTCCATCCTTCTCACAGTTTTCTCTCAATTGTATTTTGCATCTTTCTGTGCTGTTGATTGTTAGAGTGCTGTGTTGTTGACTGCTAATGTCGACCACGGTATCCGGCTGCGCCGCCTCAAGGGGTTGGGAGTGGGAGGTACTGTTTTACGGTGGTTCTCCTCCTACCTCTCGGGTTGAACGCAAGCAGTGTTGGCAGGGGGGCAGAGATCGACCTTGAGGCCACTCACTTGTGGGGTGCCTCAGGGGTTAGTTCTCTCGCCCCTTTTGTTCAACATCTATATGAAACCGCTAGGGGAGATCATCCGTGGTTTGGGGGTGAGGTATCATCAGTATGCGGCTGATACTCAGCTTTTTATTTCCACCCCGAACCAACCCAGTGATGCCCTCGACGTGATGGCCCGGTGCCTGGAAGCGGTACGGGTCTGGATGGGTAGAAACAGATTGCAACTCAACCCGGCCAAGACCGAGTGGCTGTGGGTACCGGCATCTCGGTTCAGTGGAGAGATGCCATCGCTGACTATAGTGGGTGAAGTTTTGCCCCCTGTAGACAGGGTGCGCAACTTGGGCGTCCTTCTGGACTCACGGCTGAGCTTGGAAGACCAGATAACGGCCGTGACCAGGGGGGCATTTGCCCAGATACGTCTGGTGCGCCAGTTGCGCCCCTACTTGGACCGAGATGCCCTAGGCGCAGTTACTCACGCGCTGGTCACCTCACAGATTGACTACTGCAACGCTCTCTACATGGGGCTGCCCTTGAGGAGCACTCGGAGGCTTCAGCTGGTACAAAATGCAGCCACGCGGGTTGTGATGGGAGAATCCCAATACTCCCATGTTACACCTCTCCTGCGCGGTTTGCATTGGTTGCCAGTTGCCCTCCGGGTGAGATTCAAGGTGCTGGTGATGACCTACAAAGCCCTACATGGCCTAGGACCAGGATATTTGGCGGACCACTTACAGCCAGCAACGATATCCCATCGCCCGGTTCGCGCCCATAGAGAGGGCCTACTCAGGGTGCCGTCAGCTAGAGAGTGGCGGCTGGCGACCTCCAGGGGTAGAGCCTTCTCGGTGGGTGCCCCCACCCTCTGGAATCAACTTCCCTTGGCACTTCGATTAGCGCCTGACCTTCGCACCTTCCGCCGTGAATTAAAAACTTGGTTGTTTAAATCCCTTGACCTGGACTGATAATGGGGTTTTAAGGGTTAATTTTAAATCTTTTAAATTTTTAGACTTTATTTTATATTGTGGCTTTGTTTTTATTATTGTGAGCCGCCCTGAGTCCATTGTGAGATAGGGCGGCATATAAACCGAATAAATAAATAAATAAATAAATAAATAAAGTATTTCCTGCAGATTGACAAAGAATGAAGAAACTGCAGAAAATGTTGTTTGAACATTCCATAGCTATTTAATATATATATCTGTATTAGTTTGGAAGACAAGGCTACCATTATTTGATGAAATACAGTAGCTTGAGGGTTGGAGTAGAAGACCTCCAAGGTCCCTTCCACTTCTTATTATTCTGTAATTCTCTCCTGGATACAGGTAATCCTCAATTTATGATCACAATTGGAATCAGAAATTCCACTGCTAAGCAATACAGCTAATTGAGTCTTGCCCAGTTTTACCTTTTTTTGCTGTATTTGCTTTGTTTTGTTTTGTTTTGTTAAAAAGGTTGTTATCATTGCAATTGTTAAGTCTATTACATGGTCATTAAGCGAATCAGTTTTTCCTCAGTGACTTGTTGGAAGCCACCATTACAAATGCAATGACTGATCCTGGCATAGCACAACTGTTGTAAATACATGGTAATTGCTAAGTATGCTAATTTTGATTACATGACCATGAAGATGCTGCAATGGTTGTGAGAACCAGTTATTAGCTACTTTTTTCAGTGCTGTTGTGATTCCAGTCACTAAATGAATGGTTGTAAGTTGAGGGTTACCTGTACCCACAACTAACTTCCTATTCTTAAAGGATGCTTATAATTTCCTTTGCAGTTCAGTGATAGAGAGAGATGAACAGACAGGATAAACAGGCAGACATTGTTCAAACATTATCCTTTTCTCTTCATGAGGACAAATATTTAAGCATTAGATATCTGGAAAAATATATTCATGGGTATCATGGCTGGCTGTTGTGGAAAAAAAGAAATAAGGGACTGGATCATAAATAGATATTTATGCTTTTATTTATTTATTTATTTTTAAAAATTTGATTTATATGCCGCCCTTCTCTGGAGACTCAGGGCGGCTTACAATGCACTAAGCAATAGCCTTCATACTTTTGTATATTTATACAAAGTCAGCTTATTGCCCCCACAAACTGGGTCCTCAATTTATGATTTTATACCAAATCAAATCATTAGCTGGGACATTTCAATGCTCCCTTTTATAAAACTTTAATAAACTGTAAGGTGTAGAATATAGCTTAAAAGACTAACCACTTTCATCTATATTTGTATTGTAAATTGTGTTTTTGGTTTCTTTTCTTGTTAGTGGACAAAGTGTATGTCTCACTTTTATCATCTTAGAAAGTGTGAGTGCTTTGGCTATGTAATCTCACTTGTTAGGATTCACATTTTCAGCCCCTATTTTATTTGCAATTTGACTCAGTGGAATATAAAAATTGGTCTGCTAATAATAAACTAGTAAAATATTCAAAGCAATCAAATACTTTATTTTATGACACAAGTGGAGGATTATAGATTCAAAGGACTTTTTTCCTTTTTCAAAATTTTGCACTGTTTATGAACAGCTGTTTGTAATAGGCAAAGCCTATTAATAATTGAAGAGCGCTAGCAGCATTTTATCATAGTGGTAATCTTAATGAGTTGCAAGGTGGCATTGGAAACACAGATGGATCATTGTGTTATTTTCTGTAAGAGTAGAAATTATGAACTGTTTTAATTTCCCAGAAATCAACATTTTGTTTCAGAAGGTGAGTTGCATAGCCTTTATTTACTGAACAGCTCTAATATTGAACAATAGTTTAGCCCAATTTGCAGCAAATTATGCCAAAAGCATACCACTGTATTATGATTTAATGTGCATTCATTTTCAAAGATATGGCCTTACCTCTAATTACAATACTTATACATTTATATTCTACCTTTATCCAAACAACTGTAGATTTCTGTGTCTATGTTGATAAAAAAAATATATTATTTGAGTCTTTAAGATGAGCAAAGAAGACAAATCTTTGCTATTCTGCCTGTCAGTGTAGTTCTTTATAAAAAGTGTCAGGTATTATCTCAAAGAATTCAATCTTTTTTTCTGTGTGTTCCTCCTCCTCTTCTTTAAAATTATGGGCAAAGTTTCAGCAGAGCTTCCCTGAACAAAGTTTTCAGGAGAATAGAATGCTTCATATTCCATTTCAGAAGTTATTTTTTAAATTTCAAAATTTGTGTAAATGTTGATTTGTAATATGTTTGCATCATTTCCTCTAAGGCAGAATATTAGCCATATAACTGTGGGCACACTTCACTATCCATCCTTATACATTTCAACAGGGGCAATACAGAGCTGTGAACTTGAATAGAAAAGGCTGTGTTGTAGTATGCAGAATATACATACAATACTTGTTTGTAATTTCTTAGAGTAGCTACATATTTCTTCAGGATTGTATATCCACCCTGTGCAACCCTGGGAAAAGATGGGTTTGGTTTGAAGAATTGCTGAAAGGAGCTAAATCTGTAAAAGACAATGCATGAAGTTGTCATGCATTTTGTTTTTTACTCAGCTGATCTCCATTAGACATTCCACAATTTAGTATAATATGTGAATCCAGGATCAATCTCAAGAATCAAGTTCCTATCAGTTTCTGTCTCATCTTCCTTTTTTAAAAAATATTTAAACATTTTATTAGATTATAAAATAAAATACAAAAACACAAAAGCAAGTAATAAGATACAGTGGGTAGGAAAAGGGGAAAGACAAGCGAGGAGGAGAGGAAGAAAAAAGAAAAGAAAAAGCGTTGACTTCTGATTCTCTCTGTTGTAGTAGAATAAAACATTAACATCGAACCTCAACTTTTTACTTTTCCATAATAATATATACTAGCCATTTCTATAATGTCAAATCAATCTAATCAGTAAAACCCAAAATCAAAGTTTCATTTTTTTCCACCTCAAGCACAAAGTCCAGAAGCCATCTCCATGTAGCAAGAAAAGTACTTACCGTATATACTCGAGTATAAGTCGACCCGAATATAAGCCAAGGCACCCAATTTTACCACAAAAAAACTGGGAAAACTTATTGACTCGAGTATAAGCTGGGGGTGGGAAATGCAGCGGCTACTGGTAAATTTCAAAATAAAAATAGATACAATAAAATTACATTAATTGAGGCATCAGTAGGTTAAATGTTTTTGAATATTGATTTCAAAGAAAAACAGTAAACTAGCTCTGTAAGTGGAAAAGAGGATCAACAAAAACAAAAATCTTGTCACCATGGTGAAGAGAAGCAGTTGTGAAATGAGTGACACGGTTGTTAAGAATGCTACAATGGGCATAAATGATGACCAGTCATAAGTGCGAAGACCGGTCAAAAGTGCGAGGACCTGTCAGAAATCACTTTTTTCAGCCCTCTGGGTAGTCCTTTTGTGCATATGGACTACTCAGAGGGCTGAAAAAGTTATTTTTGACTGGTCCTCGCACTTGTGACCAGTCCTCGAACTTACAACTGTCCTCACATTTTACACTTTTGCCCTACCTTGTCACTCCCACTCTTTCTCATTCTCTCTTTTTCTCTCCCCCTCTTTCTCTCTCATTCTTTCTCTCTCTCTCATTTTCTCTTTCTCTCTCTCTCCCCCTCTCTCTTTCTCTCTCTCCCACTCTTTCTCATTCTCTCTTTCTCTCTCCCCCTCTTTCTCTCTTTCTCTCCACTCTCTCATTCTGATTCTCTCTGTCTCTGTCTCTTTCTCTCATTCTCTCTTTCATTCTGTCTTTCTCTCCTTTTCATTCTTTGTCTCTTTCTCTCTGTGTCTCATTCTGATTCTCTCTCTTTCTCTCACTCTCATTCTCTCTTTCATTCTTTGCCAAATGGTGACTGGTCCAGGGAGCAGCTGGATTTTGCTCTCCATTGCGGATGCCAGCTTCCGCAAAGCAAAATCCAGCTGCTTCTCTCTGCTGTAAGTGCGGCATCAGGATTCCGCCTTTGTATATTTGCGGCGCAAGGCAGCCCTCCACAAATATACAAAGGTGGAATTCTGATGCCGCACTTACAGCAGAGAGAAGAAGCTGGATTTTGCTTTGCGGAAGCTGGCGTCCACAATGGAGAGCAAAATTTGAGGTGGCAGCAGCTGCAACATTGGGAAGAGGTGGCGGTGGTGCTAACAACAGCAGGGAGACAGGGAGGAAGCACGTACACACGTGTGAAGTGCACACACGGACGGCCACGGGTGCCCAGTCCTGCCGACTTTTGAAGTAGGGTAGAAAGGAGACGACGCAGCATCACCAGGAGGCGAGAGAAAAGAAGCATCTCCAATCCGGCGCTGGGGAGCACCAGAACCCGGACTCCAGCGTGAGAGGATGCTTCCCTCTCCTGCAGCTTGGCCTGGCGAGTCTCGCTTTTAAAACTGAAAAAGGGACAGGAAGGGACAGGAAAAAAACTTCCACTCGTAAAAAAAAAAAAGCAGCCGGATCGTATGCCTCTCTCCTTCGTGTCCCTTCGGCCTCTGGGATTTTATCGCTCGGGAGACAGAGGACTTGCAACCTGTATTGTGGAATAATAGTAATAAACAACCATAAGCGGAGATCTACAGTTGCTTCGCGGATGTTCGTCCTTTGCCCTGAAAATGGGCGAAAGATGGGTTTCCCGCTTTCGCGTCTCCTCCAGCCTCACCAAGCACCTTGGCAGAAGTTTACATTGCCCCGGGGGTCGAGGGCTGCTCTCGTCTCTTAAAGGAAAACCAGCATTGTGACAGTTCCTTGGGACTTTCCAGAGCAGGATCTGGGTAAGTCCTGCCCCGCGGGTTGAGCTTCGGAGAGCCTTGCACCATCCCCAGTGTCCTTCCCTCCCCACCACCAGGTGAGCGATGAGTCATTGAAGCATCATCGCTGCACCACCAGCCGGAACACAAAAGATGCTTTAGGCACCGATCATTCAAACAAGGTGCTGTAGTTTGTTTTTGCTGTCCTTCAAAGGATGGTGGTTGTTTTTTTTGTTTTTTAATTCTTTTGAAGCGAGAGTGCGCTCGACTGATGGCCACGGAGGGGGTCCCTCCCACTGATGCCCCTGGACCATGGTTGCTTCCATGGACAGATCATGAAGTGTTTGACTTTCTTTCTTCTCCTTCCAGAGACCTTAAAGAAGTCCAAAAAGAGCTTCTGCCACCTCCTCCCCTCCGCCACAACAGCACCATTCATTCTGGATGGCGAGGGCTGCGCTCTGTTTTCACCACCTGCGAGCCAAAAAGGAGCACGGGAGAGGGGTGCTGCACCCCCCCCCCCACACACACACCCCATTTTGGCTTTAGCAAGCCTCCCTGCAACCCCGGGAGCCAAAACGGTTGCAGGGGAAAAGGCATTTTTTTTTGTGACTCGAATATAAGCCGAGGAGGGCTTTTTTCAGCCTGAAAAACGTGCTGAAAAACTTGGCTTATATTTGAGTATATACGGTATATTCTTTTCTTTAATCAAAACAGTCAAATTAGCCATCTTTGCCAACTCCATCAACTTCTGTAGCTATTCGTCCATGGTGGGAATTGAAGTGTCCTTCCATTTTTGTGCATACAATAGTCTTGCTGCCATCAACACATATAAAATCAAAAATTGAAGTTCAAATGATAAAAAATCCAACATACACATAATACGTATAAATCCCAAACTTTTTAAGGCTTATCAGGGTATTTACTGTGAAATAACTGTAAAGGTTTTGGAGCTTTAACATCTCACTCATTCACCCATTCCGATTGAGAGGAAGAGAAATGTTTCCAAACCACCAAGTACTGCACTCTACCTCTATGTTTTCTGGAATCAATTCTGGATTTCTTTGACCTCGAAATGTTGTTCCCCTTCAATGAGAAGTGGAACCAGAGGGGGGGTCTGATTCAGACGAATCGAGGAGGTATATACAGGTTTCAGCAAACTTACATGGAACACCGGGTGGATTCTCTGGAGGGTTTTGGGGAGCTCTAACTGTACTGTGACCAGGTTTACAATTCGTACAATAGGAAACGGTCCCACATATTTAGGCCCAAGTGTTTTTGACTTTTGGGTAGTTTGTAAGTACTTAGTGGAGAGGAAAACCCTATCGCCTACTTGGTAATCCTTTGGTGTAGCCCATTTCTTATCAGCCTGTTTCTTATGGGCTCTATGAGCCTCATCTAATGCCTTACGAGCTACAGGCGAGGTAACCTGAAGCTGTTCAATCCAATCTACCAAAAATGGAATTTGAGGTTTTTCCTGCGGTAATTCTGGGATAGGCACAAAGTTCTGACCTGACACCACTTTGAATGGTGTAAACCCAGTACTGCTAGTTATTAAACCCAATACTGGAGTTATTATAAGCCACCTCTGCAAACGGTAGTAAATCTGCCCAGTTATCTTGCTGGTAATTTACATAATGCCCGAGGTATTGTTCCAACACCGAGTTAGTCCTTTCGCAAGCCCCATTAGTCTGAGGTTGGTGGGCGGAGCTTAGCCCTTGGGCAGAGCCTAACAACCTCAGGAATTCCCTCCAGAAGTGAGAGGTAAACTGAACCCCTCTATCAGAAATTATTTGTTCTCGAACCCCGTGTAACCTATAGACATGTTGAATAAACAGTTTAGCCAATGTCTTTGCCGAAGGAATCTTGGAACAGGGTACAAAGTGTACTTGTTTGGAGAACAAGTCCGTAATCACCCAAATGACTGTATTTCCATTACTTCCAGGTAATTCAACAATAAAATCCATGGCTAGCTCCTTCCACAGAACCCCTGGTCTGGCCACAATCTGGAGTAACCCGGGTGGCTTCCCAGGCAGCCTCTTTACCGAACCACATACCAGGCAGCTAGTGACATATGCCTCGATATCCTTCTTTAGGGAAGGCCACCAAAATTGTCTTTTGACCAAATGTAGAGTCTGAACAAACCCAAAATGTCCAGTCACTTTTGCATCATGGGACTGTTGTAACACTGCCCCCCTCAGACTGGCTGGGACATACAACTTGGCCCCCACCCATGCAAAACCATCATGAACAGTACACTCGTTGCTGTGGGAGGTGAACCAGTCAACAGTTTTTAACTGCTCCCTTAAACTGGTGGGTAGATCCAGTTCTCCTCTCGCCTGGGTTCTGGTAACAACAGGAGCTGCCAACTGTTTTGAAGGGATAACCGGGCAGATCACCTCCAGCCGTGAGCTATTGTATTGAGGCAGTCGTGAGAGGGCATCTGCCATAAAGTTCTTCCCTCCTGATAGGGAAGGATAGGGAGAAATTGAAGCGATTGAAGTGTTGTGCCCACTGGACTTGTTCGAGTGACAATTTCTGAGGGGTTTTTAGGCTTCTAAATTCTTACGGTCTGTCCACACCTCAAAAGGGTGTTTTGCCCCTTCAAGAAAATGCCTCCAGGTTAACAAGGCCCAACGGACAGCAAAAGCTTCCTTCTCCCAAATTGTGCATCTCCGTTCAGTCTCAGACGATTTGTGGGAGGTGTAAGCACAGGGTTGTAGAGACCCAGCAGCAATAGCTTGAAGTAGCACCGCTCTGATGGCTACATCACTTGCATCGGCCTGGACAATGAAAGGGGCTTCCATGTCAGGGTGTTTTAGAACCAGCTCAGCGGCAAACAATCACTTTAGTTTCTCAAAGGTGGCCTGACATTCCATTGTCCACTTGAGCAGCCTACTAGGCTTTGGCTTGGCTTCCCCCTCTGTTTTCAGGAGGTTGGTAATGGGTAAGGCAATTTGGGCAAACGTTGGAATAAACTGCCGATAAAAGTTAGCAAAGCCCAAGAACCTTTGTAGCTGCTTGCGGGTGCGGGGGGGGGGGTGCCCACTCCAGGACTGCCCAGACTTTCTCTGGATCCATTTCTATTCCCTCATGAGATATGCGATAACCCAAATAGTCAATCTTACTCTGATGGAATTCACATTTTGACAATTTAGCATACAATTCAGCCGCTCTGAGTTTTTTCAGAACTGACCGCACCAGTTTCACATGTTCGTCCATGGTCTCCATGTAGATAAGAATGTCAGCTAGGCAGACCAGGATGCCCTTGTAAAGATGCTCATGTAACACCTCATTAATTAATTGCATGAACACTTGCCCAAAGGGGAGCATCCTAAATTGAAAGCAACCCAAGGGGCAATTGAAAGCAGTCTTCCACTCATCCCCCTCCTTAATCTAGACTCTGTAGTAAGCCTCTCTCAAATCCAGTTTAGTGAAAATCTTCCCCTTTGCCAAGTGAGCTAGTATGTCCTTTATAAGGGGCAGTAGGTAGATATTTTCCATGCAAATCATGTTCAGGTTCTTGTAGTCAACACATAAGCAAAGAGACCCATTCTTTTTCTCCTGAAACAAAACCGGAGCAGCCACTCATGGCCATGCTGGTTGGATGAAGCTCCATTTTAAGTTTTTATCAATAAAATTTCACAGTTCCTCCAGCTCACAGGGAGTCATGGAATAGATCTTTGGTTTAGGGAGCTTCACCCCAGGAGGATCTCTATGCCACAGTCAGTGGGTCGATGGGGTGGGAGCACATCTGATGCCTTCTCACTGAAAGCCTCCCTGAGGTCCCAATATTCCTTAGGGATTTTTTCCTCCCCAGCAATACATTTGCTTGCCACCGCTACCAACTCCTTCGCAGCTTTGGCCATGCAAAAAGGTTTGCCCCCTTCTTTCCACGGTGGGGTGAAATGGATGCGTAACCATCCTGTCCTCCAGTTCACCTGGGGGTTCCATTTCCATAGCCAAGGCAATCCAAGCAAGAGGGTGCCGTGATAAAACTCAAGACCTCTCAGTGGTCCCCCATCTACAATTCAATTGGTTCTATCACAAAGTGGGCTGCCCCCCCCCAGCTACTGACCCATCCAACTGACAAAATGTGATGGGCACTTTCATGGTTTTTAGTCTCAGCCCCAGTTTGTCCACCACCTCAGGGCTGATGACACACCTGGTGCATCCAGAGTCTAAGAGGGCTAGCACGTTCCCCTGGGCACCAGATGAAGTTACCCTTAGTTCTACTGGGATGGTCATGGGGCCCCCACGCTGACTTACCAGGGGGTCATTGTCAGAGTCGGTTTCCCAACTCTCCCAGGCCTGGGGAAGCGAACTCAATGACTTCCACCCCTTCTCGTGATTCTTTGCTGGAGGTTTGTCAGCTTTCTTCCCACCAGCAGGAATTGGCTTGGAGTCAGGTTTGGAGAAACAATCAGCAGCCCGGTGGCCCTCCTTCCCACATCGGAAGCAAGCTGTGGGTTTTGGCTTCAATGCTGATCCCCCCCCTCCTTTGGATGCTCTAGGTCCTTCTTTCTGTGGGGCAAGGGAAGGCTTGTTCCAAACTCGGCCCCCATGGAAGTGATCCCTGGTCAGGTCAATTTGCACGTTGGCTGCCATCATGTACCAGCATTGCAGGTCTCGAGAGGCCCCACGGGAGCAGCAACCCTTGTAGACATCCTCATTAAGGCCATCCTTATAACATTTCATCAGGGCCTCCTGGGACCACCCCCTCATGTGGCGCATCAGCTCGTGAAACTCCTGGGTGTATTCAGCCACTGATCTTCGCCCTTGATTTATAGACTTCATCATGATTCTGGCCTTCCGCTCAGCTAGGGGGTCCTCAAAGTACCCTCTGAGTTCCACCATGAACTGGTCATAATTCCTCAGCAGGGGAGAATTCTCATCATGGAGGCCCACCCACCAGTCAGCAACCATTCCCTCCAGGGCCATAGTGATGCATCTCACACAGGTAGCTTCCAATGGGAAATCCTCTCCATCCTCCCTCCTCCGGTTACAATGGCAGCCGAAAGCAAGCAAGCATCATGAGGGTTAGGGTTTTCAAGCCTATTGCCTCAGACTTTGCTTAATGTCAGGCTTGCCTCCATTCAAAACTCAAGAAAGAAAAACCCGAACTCCATGTTTGTAGAGAAAGGTACTTTTACTGAGTATGAACTGAATGCAGCGAAAGAAAAGCAAAATCTGAGGTAATAGGTGCAAAAATTACATATTGAAAGCATCCCCCAAATCCCTTCCCCCACAGTCCCAGGTTGAATGTCCAATCCACATCTCCCCAAGGTGTCATTTGGGGTACTTCTTTACCCCATCTATCTGGTATGTCAAGTTGACCTTGACAGTTATCAGCTCTCTCTGCAGCTGCTAAAAAGACAGTGAGAATTTTCCTCCCTTTTCCGAGACATCTCCAGCGGCTCACTTCCCTCCCTCCCAAATACCTACAATACCTCCCCCCTCCTGTTACAATGGCAGCCGAAAGCAAGCAAGCATCATGAGGCTGACAGAAGTCTTTTTCCATTAAACACAAAACAAAGTTTCTGGTTTCATTTTTATCTTCATTTTAAGAATTTTCTGTATTAAAGTATGAATCTTACTCCAAAAATTTTTTGCTTTATCACATGTCCACCATAAATGATAAAAGGTCCCTTCTTTATTTTTACATTTCCAACATTCATTTGAAATATCTTTATACATTCTAGATAATTTATCCTGTGTTAAATACCAGCAGTACATCATGTTATATTTTTTTTCTTTTAAGTTATAGTTTAGTGTGAATTTTAAACCTTTCATTCACATATTTTCCCATTGTTCAAGCATCACATTTTATCCAAAGTTCCTTGCCCACTGAATCATATGATGTTTTACATGTTCACTTTCCAAATTCAGTAACATTTTATAAACCTTAGCAATAATATGTTCATCACTACCATACAGTAAGATTTCTAATTCATTTTTAACAAAATCAAACCCATAACTCTTTTTATCTAGTTTAAATCTTTCTTTCAGTTGTTGATATATAAACCAATGGCAAACATAACCTTCTAATTCTAGCTCTTGCCTTGACTTTAGGGTAGGAACAGCAGAGTTGAAAGATATTATTTTAGCATAAATCCACTAATCTGCCTTCTCCACCATTTCTTTTCTTAAAAAAGCTTCCTGGGATGACACCCAAAACCTTATTTTATATTCCAAACTCTTAGTATGGCACATTTAGCAAAGTGATTATAAAAATCAACTTTGTCATACCATAGATAACCATGCCATCCAAACCTTAATTTATGGCCCACTAAATCTAGTAGTGTCTTGTTCTGAGGGTTCACCCATTCTTTTAACCAGGCCAGACAGCATGCATCAAAATACAATTTCAAATCTTGTAAACCCAATACCCACTCTTTCCGTAGCATCTTGCAATATCTTGTATCTAATTCTAGAGTTTCCCCCTTGCCATATAAACTTAGAAATGTCCCTCTGCTATGGATTATCAGTTGCAAGTATTGGTAACATTTGGAACAGAAACAGCATCTTTGGTAAAACATTCATCTTAATTATAGAGATTCTACCCAATAACAACAACAACAGCAATTTATTACAGTCTTAGACCAGAACAAATAAAAGCACTCAGTATATATACACTTAAGACTTCTAGTATAAAATAATAAATAACAACTAACATCTATAATAAAATCCAGTGTCAATTATACATGGTCTGACTATACAATAGTTGAAATCCCTAAAGTGTGTGGCCCATTGTAGGTTCAACACTAAAAGGGAAATGACTAAGCAGTGCAAAGGGTTTGCCACAATTGTTATATAATTGTTATATGGTGGAGAAGACACGTGTTTGCGACCAATCCCCAGTGCTGCTAAGCAGAATCTGGCCACCTGTGCTGTAGTTATGGACTGTTCATCCTTAAGTAGCCATTGAAGATAGGTAGTGTTGGAACAGCCAGAATACCTAGCAGTTATTGGCAGAATATGTTTTTTCCTAATCTCTGTATAAAAGGAACATCTAAGGAGCATGTGACCCACAGTCTCCTCCTCTCCTGAGCCGCAGGGACAGAGTCTTTCTGTGAATGATATCCTTTTATACTTGCCATACAGGACAGCCGATGGAAGCACATGGCACCATGCGAGTGCAAATGCTTTCCGGTGGTTTGCTGACTCCAACTGACTAAGTGTTGTGGTCCGCCAGCAGCCCGCGGAGCTAGCAGCAGAGACAGACAGTGAGGAGGCTGGGGAGGACCATGGGCCAGTCCTGGAGTCTGGGTAAGGCCCGGACGAGGGCTCTGAGTTGGAGGCAGAGATGGGGCCAGGGCTATCTGGGAGTGATGTGCGGACTCCAAAGCCTCCAGAGTCTGACAGCAGAGAGGCAGAGGATCAGGAGGAGCCTGTTCCTAGTGCATGCATGCACAGAGCTGTCAGAAGGCAAGAGCAGCTAAAACAAAAAGGACAACTCAGGAGTAAGGTCAGGAGATGATTGGCCCCTCCCATAAAAGAGCAGCAAAGGCTCTTGGACTCTTTATAGGAAAGCAATGTTGCTAAATCTGTTTTCCAGTCGGTGTCTCTTGTTTCTGAACTTTGTGGGGCTTTGCCAAGAAAGGCCTTTGGCAGGGTGCCAAAGAAGATAAAGGTTTGTGATAAGCCCGAAGGACTTTTTCTTTTTTTTTATTTATTGAAAAAGTTTTAAAAATTTTACATGCATTTTCTCCCCCCTCCCCAACCACCCCCCCGACTTCCCAGAGCAAATACAAGATAAAATACAGCTCAAATTCTCTAACTTAAACTCCATTTCATACTTATCATAATCCTAATCATTAAACAAATAGATAAAAGGAAAGCAAGTCTTCTTTCTTCTTATTCCATCTAACTCAACAGAATTAATCTCCATTTATAGTTACAGTAGTTAATAAAACAATTAAGTATTACCTAATCAAACCTATCATTACTCAATATAACTAATTAATACTTAACAAATTATTAAGTCTATATGATTTAACAAGATATTTTATAACTTCTTTCATTTAAAACAGAGAAAAAAAACCCCAACAACAAAAAAAAATAAAGAAACCCTCAATCAAAAAAACCTCAAATTTAAAATAAAATACTATATAAAGTCTTCCATCCTCCATTTTTAAACCATCAAGGTCCAGTTATAGTTAAAACACTTAATAAAAAAAATAATAATAAATTTTTAATTAAAAAAGAATATAACAATCAAACCTCTTATTAATTTATCAATACAGATAAAACGTCATTTAATAACTATATCAAACATTTAAGTTCTTCATACTAGACTAAACCAGTTGCTAATCTTCTTGTCTTCACATCTTCCAACAGCATATAGAATATCTTCATTTACGTCTACCCACCTAAATAAAAAAATGCTTCTTTATAAAAAAAAACCCCCGAGTGACTTTATAATTATATTTGTGATAATATCCATCAAATCCAGTCAAAAATTAGATTAGTAGATTCATCAGACATATTAGGGAAACCACCAGATCACCTGCAATTGCTCTAGATCCATAGTCCTTTTGCCTTATATTTATTACCATCAAACAGGAAACTCCAGTTTACTATATTCAATAAAACTTCTGCGATTACAGTTAGATCCAGATTTATCACAGTCCTTAATAAAATATTCCAAATTCTTCAAGTCAGGGCATATTTCACAGCCCAGCACACCAGCATTGCTGTGATCTGTTTATTCTTCTCAAAATATTCCAATACAGCTATAGATTGCCTCCTCATCGTCGCTCATCACTTGGTTAACTGGCATTAAACTGCTGTCTACTTTTTCCCCCCCCAAAAAATTCAAAATCTTTAAACATTTAAACAATACTTTTTAAGGACCATCATCTCATCAAGCAGGGTTATTTTCCATTTCTCCAGGCTTTCTTCTTTTCCTTTTTACGAACTTTCTTCTTAACTTTGATCCCTCTGCCTTTTTTAACTCCAGTAAAATTTTGCGGTTTTTGGGATTGGATATTATAAAATTTTTGCAGAAATGTAGCTTCTTCTGGAAACAGCTCTTTAAGTACAGATTGAATTTTATAAAAAAAAATTCGTGTAGCCAAAATTTCATCAACTTCCAAAATTTCTTGCTCCTTATCCTGCTCAGCCTTCATCTTTCTCTCTTCTGTAAGATCTGCTATGATCTGTTGTTGTTTTTTTTCCTCTCCCAGCTCTTCATTCAATCCCCCACTGCTAGATTGCAACTCAGTATTTCCATGTATTTCATTGTTTCCAGCTTGAGAAGCTTGAAATATAGTATCAATTCTTTTCAATAAAGCAGAGGTAATTGAACTCAAAGCTTCCTCAAAGTCAGACCATTGAGGGTTAATTAACCCTCCTTTGCTTTCTTTGCTTTCAAAAAGACCAGCCATCTTGCCCCCCTTCTTCCTTCCCTCCCAGAAGGACGGGAAAAAAAAGAAAAAAAAAGAGTTTCAAGAAGAAAAAAGGAAAAAAAAAGACCTTTTAATTTGTATTGCTGCTTGAGTTATTATTATTACATCCTTTCTTATTTCATCCACTTTTCAAAAAGGAGTTTTACGTTTCAAACAGGGGCTTATCAATAATTACTTTTAACTTTCACTTCTTCATGCCCCGTTGAAACTCAAACGCCATCTTGCTTTCACTTTCCACTTAGGAAAAATCTTTTAAAGAAAGTAAATCCCTGGAGTTAAAAAAAAAGAAAAAAAATACTTGCTGTTTCCTTCGTGCAACTTGTGCTCCGCCAGCTTGGTTCAAGAAGTATTTGTTTAAAGTTGTTTAATGGGGTGGCCACGGCATCTAGTTCTGACAGGGAAAAACTTCCCCGTCAGAGGCATCCCAGGTCCGGAGCTTTGACAGGCTTCACGGGGAGCTCTCATCTTCGAGCACCAGATTATTAGCAAAATCTGGTGCTCTTAGGGAGCTCTACCCCACCCGTCTGCTCTCCTTCCCCCCTTCTTCCTGGGGGGAAGGATTCTAAACCGCAAGACAGCCGATTTTCGCTGTTCTTGCGATTCTACGGAGTCTGGGGCTGGCGCTTCGCGAAGAAGCGTCTGGCGATGCCGGTGGCTTAACCGGAAGTCCCGAAGGACTTTTTCTGAAGGACTTATTTTGGAGTTAATTTGGACTAAGCTGGGAATGAAGTAATTCTCAGCTGTTATAATAAAATAGTTTTGTTTGAGACTAATTGTGTCCTGTAATGACTAAGTGAGCCTACGTCACAACACTGAGATAGCTGGCAGGAACAACAACACATCTAATGGCATCTGGAGCCAGAAACAGTGGAGCTTTCCCTAAGTCCGCCTGCCTCTCGATGTTCTCCACCCTTTGTTGCAAGGTTTGTCTTGCTAGATCATAGTCCATCTTGAGTATTAAAGCTGGGGAGAAGCCTAGTTTGGCAAGGTTGGACTCGAGAGCCTTGATCCATGATGAAGAGAATTTGTCTTGGAGGATTAACGGAGCAAGACCTTGTGGAAAGAAGTTAAGCTTTAGCCAACGCTATATAGTCTTGCTTCAATTTTTGTCAATCCTGTCTCCAGGCACAGAAGTGCATTTGAGACACAATGTGGCAACTGGAGAATTGATCTAATGAATTTGGATTAAACTGTTTCTAATGATGTAAAACATGAAGGTGATGGTGCGAGCAAGGTCCCATAAAGGAGCTGTGCTAGCGACTTGGCCACAAAAAGCTTAATAGCAAATCAGGTTTCTTTTTTTCTTTTATATATATACAAGTATTTTTATTTTTTAAACTCATTTTTAATCTATTTTAATCTATATCAGACTTTTTACAAAAGCACATATAGTGTTGCTACCATTTGTTTTAGATACATTTTAACAATACTACAAGCCAGGATTGTTAAGAATGGGGAAAAGGAGAAAGAGACAGCACTCTGCAGCAGAGAGTTCATCCAAGCCATTGAAGCAGCAGAAAATGGAAGATTATACTGCAAACAGACAGTCTGTTCCAGTAAGTAACTTATTTGCAGTCGCCTTATCAGATAAATTTAATTTGTGTGACTCATTGGAATAGGATTTACAAACCAAACTTGAAAGCAAACAGCATATAGAACTATCTTCCTCTCTCTCAGAAAATAGTTCCCCTCCTTGGAACTCAGCTTTCCTTGCACAGGAGGGAGATGTAATAAATTTAAAGGGGGGAAATGTGACAGATTTCTTCTCTAGACAATGTTTGCTTACAGCTCAAACTGTAAACTCAATCTCTGAATTTTTATCAACTGTCATAAACAAGGTTGACTGCCTGAAAGAATCTGTTGTAAAGTTTATTAAGAGCCACCCAAATACTGCAGAAGGACTTGGGAGGACAACCACAGGTAGATATGGAATGGCTAATTCAGGAAATGAAACTGGAGAAGGCCCTTGTCTTCCTTCCAAAAATGTGAACACTCATAAAGAAAACACTCAATCAAGTAAAGGCATAACAGATGACCAATATAACTACAGTCTGCCGACTAACCAGGTTACCTTGCAAATTTATGACAACAGAATGAATAGAAGGTGTTGGAGTGATAGAGAAGCTCTCAAAAAACAATATAAGCAACTGATTGCTCTTAAAAAGAGACACGACATAAGGTCCTCCTGGGAACAGCTTATTGTGGTAGCAAAGCAAAAGAACTCTTCTCTATTCTGGTGTCTAATAGCTAGTCATTCTGACAGAATTCATAGCCCATTAGACATCCACATACCTCCTACAACCTGGGAACTTCACTTTCGGAGAATGTACAAAGACCCATCCAGTGAGAGTATAAGGTATACAATGAAGGACTTACTTGAATGGCCCCCCAGTTTCAGAGTCTGAAATCAAATTGCTCATTGGCCAACTCAGGACTGGGAAGACCCCAGGAGCTGACTCCATTACCACTGAATTACTAAAGAACAATTTGGAGTGGTGGCTACCAGTTCTGGCAGTGCTATTCACTTATATCGACTCCACTGGCTATGACTCAGTAGATTGGGGCTTGGCAATTGTTGTCCCAATTTTTAAAAAGGGAAAGAGAGATGACCCTGCCAATTATAGACCAATACATCTGCTAAACATAATCAGCAAACTTTATGCCAAACACCTCCAAGATAAACTAAAGGAGTGGCTGGATTTTGAGAAATTGATAGCTGAAGAGCAAGCCAGGTTTAGAGAGGGGAGAGGCACCACTGATCAGTGCTTAGTTCTTCACCACTTGATTGAAAAATACATATCAAATAGACCTGTATCATTATATATCAGTTTTATAGATCTCAAGGCAGCCTTTGATACAATTACCAGGACTAAGCTATGGGAGAAGCTGGAAGCTGCCTCAATTGATCACAGGCTTCTTCATCTATTATGTGCCCTACATACTAAAACATCCCTCAAGGTGAGGTGTAATATGACAGGGTCCCTCTCAAAGTCAGTTAAAGCTCAAAAGGAGAAACACAGTGGTGGGATTCAAATTTTTTTACTGGTTCTGTGGGCATGGCTTGGTGGGCATGGCAGAGGAAAGATACTGTAAAATCTCCATTCCCAACCCAGTCCAGGGGAAGGATACTGCAAAATCCCCATTTCCTCCCGATCAACTGGGACTCAAGAGGCAGAGAATAGATGGGGGCAGGGCCAGTCAGAGGTGGTATTTACTGGTTCTCTGAACTACTCAAAATTTTTGCTACTGGTTCTCCAAAATTGGTCAGAACCAGCTGAATACCACCTCTGATTAAAGAGGGGTGCATTTTGGCACCCTTTCTTTTCAACTTTTACATAAATGACATGGTAAAATGGCTAAACAAACCAAACCCCTCCCAAATGGGTGACTGAAGCATCGCCCTCCTGCTCTATGCAGATGATGCTGTGATCCTCTCCAGGACACCAGTAGGCCTTAAAAGAGCCTTGCAAGCCCTTCTCTGATACTGTAATTACAATAAACTGGACATAAATTATGAGAAAACAAAGATCATGGCCTTTGCAAAAAGGCCAAAATTTTATTCATGGTATCTAAATGGCCATAAAATAGAGCAGGTAACCACCTTCAAATACCTGGGGGTGATCATTCAGGCCAATGGTTCAAGAAAAGCACATGGAGAATATGCAGCTTGCCTTGGGCCAAAGATCAGCGAGCACCATTCTTAAATTTTTCCACACAAAGGGAGGATATTATGTCCCTACCCAGTAATGATAAATGCAATTTATCCCATCTTTGTAAGTCCTTTTCAATATCATTCCAAAGAGGTACGTAATTATTTTGAGCAATGGTGGCCCAGTGGTTAGAGTGCAGTACTGCAGGCTACTTCTGCTGACTGCTGGCTGCCTGCAGTTTGGCAGTTCAAATCTCACCAGGCTCAAGATTGACTCAGCCTTCCATCCTTCCGAAGTGGGTAAAATGAGGACCCAAATTGTTGGGGACAATATGCTGACTCTATAAACCGGTTAGAGAGGGCTGTAAAGCACTGTAAAGTGGTATATAAGTCTAAGTGCTATTGCTATTGCTATTTTGAAACAGTTTTATATTTGTGTTTGTCAACATAACCTCCTAGTATTTCACCTTTTTCTCAACCTTAAAACCTGACTTTTTAGTCAAAGTATCATTATCCTGAGATGACATATTCTTTTTTTTTATTGAAAAAGTTTTAAAAGTTTTACATACATTTTCTCCCCCCTCCCCAACCGCCCCCCGACTTCCCAGAGCAAATACAAAATAAAATAGAATACAGCTCAAATTCTCTAAAACTCCATTTCACACTTATCATAATCATAATCAATAAACAAATAGATAAAAGGAAAGCAAGTCTTCTTTCTTCTTATTCCAGCTAATTCAACAAAATTAATATCCATTCATAATTACAACAGCTAACAAATTATTAGGTCTATACAATTAACAAGATATTTTATAACTTTTTTCATTGAAAACAAAAGAGAGAGAGAAAGAAAAAAAAAAGAAACCCTCATTCAAAAACCCCAAATTTAAAATAAAATGTTATATAAACTCTTCCGTCCTCCACTTTTAAACCATAAAGGTCCAATTATAATTAAAGCACTTAATAAAAAATAATTATTATTTTTTAATTAAAAAATAATAATCAAACCTCTTATTAGTTTATCAATACATATTAACAAATCAGCTAAAAACATCATTTATTAACTATATCAAACATTTAAATTCTTCATACTAGATTAAACCGGTTGCTAATCCTCTTGTCTTCACATCCTCCAACAGCATTTAGAATATCTTCATTCGAGACTTCCGGCGGCGACTTCAGTGCGTTAGGGACGAAAGGAACGGGGCTCCGTTCCTGGGTGCCTAACAATCCTGTACCTGGAGCCGAAATAGGCGCTGATGATCTCGGAGGGATCATCAGTTTAAAGGGGAACGTCTTAGGACCTCGGAGGGGTGCGCAAATCCTCCGAAGGTACAAGACAAATACCTTAATCCGGTGCGTGGAAAAACCAACCTCTTCAGGCTGGCTTGAAGTGCTGATGACTGCGTGAGTGGGAAGCGAGGATCGGAAAAAAGAAAATAAGTCATCTACAGAGGACTGAAAGTGAGAGAAACCCGAAGATTGGTGGACAGAAAAGAGTGGACGCTGGTGATAGAAATTCCGGAGAAAGAGGGGCGAAGCGGCGACGAGAAGATCGAGCGGAGTGGAGCCATTTTGAATGTTACAGTGACAGCGCATAAATTATAGACAGTTGGTGTGCACGGAGGGAGTCTGACAAACCAGCGATCGCATGCTTGGTGATTGGAGTATAGAGGATGAAGTTTGGATCCCTGGACTTTTAGGGTCCGGGACTGGACTGTGAAGTGCGAGCGGAATAAAGAAAGTAAGGAACTGAATGAGTAAAAGAGACTGAAGGAGAAGGGAGAGTGGAAGCGGACTGAGGAGCATAGAGCACGAGAAATCAGAGGAGAGGAATCGGCTGAGGTTTCTGTTTGCATTGTGAGAACGGAGAGAGCTGGCTGTTTTCGAACGGACTGCTTGTCGGAAAAGTGAGCGGGGCGTATGAGAGATTGGAGGAGAGGAACCGGCTGGAACTTCTAACTACCTTGTGAGAACGGAGAGAGCTGGTTGCTTTCGAATGGACGGTTGGCCGAAAAAGTGAGCGCGGCGTAAGAGAGACCGGAGGAGAGAAATCGGCAGGAACTTTAAACTACCCTGTGAGAACGGAGAGAGCTGGGTTTTTTTTGAAAGGATTATTTGTTGAAAAGGGGAAAGTTTTTGGGGGCGAACTTGTTGGATATCATTGACTTTGATTTGATTGAGTGGACTGGAGAGTGAAAGCAGAAGTGACTGAAGGAGAGCGTGGTTTGGAGTGAAGTGTCAAGAGATACAAACACTACTATTGCTCCGGAGGCAAACTTTATAGATCATTAGAAATACACAAAACTTTAATTGTACTGACTTTATACGATTGGATTATTAACTATTAAATACTGAACTATTTAAAACGGACCTATTGGACTGAAGAGAGTGAGTGAGAGACATTAAAGGGAAGATATATAGTAAATATAATTATTTCTGTAGTGGTTTGATTAAAGAAAGTATATTTTAAAGTAATATATGAAAAGAAAACTGATTAATTTAGTTGATTAACAATACAATAGAAAGACCTGATAGAATTTATTTAATTGATTGATTATTCTTCTACAGTCATATTAATAATTGATATAGATTGACGGATTTGAGAATTAATATAAATTGTTAGTGGATAATATTGTATTTTCTAATTAATTGAAGAAGAAGGTAATAAGATGAATTGTTAAAATCTGTTTATATTTCGTTGTTTTCTCTCTCTCCACCCCCCACCCCCACTACCTTTTTCCTGGTTATTTTTGTATTACTGATTTATTAATGAAAGTATCTAAATAAGAATATTTAATATAGTAACTGGATATATAGCCTATTAATATACACTAAGCAAATTAAACTGTATGAAATTGTGGGCAGAAATAATACATAGATTACACATGGCAACATCTAGTACATCCACCACCATAAAAACAACCAAGAGGATACCTGCAACACAAACACAATTAGTGGCTTCACCAGTATATCAAAAAACAGGAGAAATGAGTGATAAGGAGAAGACAAATACTATGATTGGGATGCAAAACATACAGGCCGCATTGGCAATGATACAGGAAGGGCAGAAAAGAATGGAAGAGAAGATGGCCCAAAACCATGAGGAATCGAGAAGAAACCAAGAACAGATGCGATTAGATGTAGGAGAGATCAAAGATGATATTAAAGTTATAAACGAGAAAATAGTTAAAATCCAACAAAATATCACAGAAAATGAACAACGAATACATAGGGTGGAAGAAAAAGCAGAAGCCATAGTTAGGAGGTTGGAGAGGGTAGAGAACCAACAAGTTACAAAGACCCGGGATACAGAAGATGCACTAATATATCTTGAGATGGAGAAGGCCTCCTTTTTCCTAAGATTCCAAAATATTGAAGAACAAAAAGATGAGGATCTAGGAGAAACCATGATTGAACTGCTGGCTAAAACAACAGGCATAGATAAAGACGAAATCAGAAATGGAACTGACAAAATCTACAGAGCCTACACCAACTATGCCAGAAGAAATAAACTCCCCAAAGAGGTTCACATAAGATTCACGAAAACAACACTAAAAGAAGAAATATACAGAAGAATGAGGGAAGAGACAGTTCAGTATAAAGGAAGGGAGGTACTTACACTAAAACAAGTACCAAGAAGGGCCAGAGAGAGAAGGAAAGATTATAACTTCTTAATGAAACAATTAAATAAATTAAAAATAAAATTTAGATGGCTGATACCGGAAGGCGTATTAATCTCCTGGGAAGGACAAAAATTTCGCATAGACTCCATAGAGAAAGCCCAAGAATTTATGGAACAACATTTCGTATTTGAAAAGCAAGACGAAAAAACGGGGAGTAAAGAACAAATAAATTTAAGCGATCAAGAGAGACAACTGAAAAGCAAGGAACATAAAGAACAAAAGAAGAGGGGTTTGGAGAGGGAGGAAACAATGGAAATTACACAAAGAGTTACAAGAAACACAAACAAACTGAAAATAACGGATAAACAAATAATCAAAGAAATGGAAGAAGTGATAAAACTTACTTCCATAAACATAAATGGTCTGAATTCACCGACGAAGAGACACCAAATATTTACAAAATTACAGAAATTAAGGTCAGATATAATTGTATTACAGGAAGTTCATATAAGGAGACAACAGAGAAAACTCCTTGAAAATAAAAAACTCGGAGTACTATACACAGCCTTAGGAGATTGCAAAAAGAGGGGAGTGGTAATATATGCCAGAGATCAATTAAGAACAAAACCAATCTACAATGATAAAGAAGGTCGAATCCTGATGATTGAACTCAAATTGGAAATTAAAACAATTTTAATAGTTGCGATCTATGCCCCAAACGGGAATCAAATTGACTTTTACAAAGAATTACATAATAAACTAAAGGAATTAGACTATGAAAATATATGTATTGTCGGCGACTTTAATGCTATAGTAAATTTAAATGATGACTACCATACTACTAGGCAGAATAAGCCCAAGAGAAGAACTTTACCACAAACATTCAAAGACCTGGTAGAAGAATTGAGCCTACACGATACCTGGAGAGATACACATACTAACACGGAACAATATACATATTTCTCAGGCCCACACCAGTCGTGGTCCAGGCTAGACATGGCCTGGATGACACCGCAACTCAGTACAGACACAAAAGAGATAGAAATCACCCCCAGCATATGGGCTGACCATAATCCTATTGAACTAGTATGGAAAGGTCTGCGGAAACAGAAAAGATGGAAGATGGATACAACTACAATAAAGGAAAAAGACTATCAACAGATGATAGAAAAAGAAATGAAATCATTTTTGCGTATCAATACCAACGATCAAACAACGACACAAAATTTATGGGACACAACGAAAGCATATATTAGGGGTCTAACAATTGCATACATAGCCAAAAGGAAAAAACAGAAACAACAAATTAGAAATGAGCTCCTGGATGAGATAAAAGTAGAAGAAACCAAATTGCAGAAGCAACCCAATAACAAGACAGTACAACAAAAACTCAATCTGGCCAAACATAAATTAAATTTAACTACAAAAACGGAAATAGCCCACAAAATAAGAATGGCGAAACAGATCAACTTTGAACACGCAAATAAGACGGGACGCTGGCTAGCGTATAAATTAAAAAAACAGACAGAAAAAAGGATTATTCATCAACTTCAAGATGATTCTGGAATTCCCCATTACACACATCTAGAGAAGAAAAATATAGTGATAGAATTTTATAAAAAACTTTACCGAAAGGAGAATGTCTCGGAGGTACAAATCGAAGCCTATTTGCAGAAATCCAAAATTATTCCAATTGAAGAAGAGCACAGAGAAAGATTGAATCGACCCATAACGATGTTTGAATTAGTGGAAGCCCGCAAAAAACAAAAAAATAACAAAACGCCAGGTCCGGATGGAATCCCAGCCGAATTCTATAAGTACTGCCAGCAAACTATCGATCCAATACTTTTACAAGTTTTTAATGAAGCACTATCTGAAGCAGAAATCCCAAAATCCTGGACTGAATCGATCATAACATTAATACACAAAGAAGATACAGATCCGACACAAATTAGTAATTATAGACCGATATCACTACTCAACGCTGACTATAAATTATTAATGGCAATACTGGCGCAGAGAATGAAAACAATAATACATAAATATATACACCCCGATCAGAACGGCTTTATACCCACCAGACAAATTAGAAATAATCTTAGATCAATTATCAGTATACTGGAATACTATGACCAAAGGATAGAAACCGAAACAACAATAATTTCGCTCGATGCCCAGAAAGCGTTTGATAACGTAAACTGGAACTTTTTGAAAAAACAATTGGAGAAAATGAACTGTGGACAGAAATTCAACAGATTAATACAAAAAATCTATACTCATCAGACAGCAAAAATAGCGATAAATGGCGACTTGACACAAATTTTCGACATACAGAAAGGGGTAAGACAAGGATGTCCTATGTCACCATTATTATTTATAATAGTCCTGGAGACCCTTTTAAATGAGATAAGGAAAGATGAGAATATTAAAGGATTAAAAATTAAAGGAGAAGAATACAAATTGTTGGCCTTCGCAGACGATGTGATATTTAATCTGGAAAATCCGAGACAATCAGGACCAAAGCTAATATTAAAGATAGAAGAATACGGGGAAGTCGCGGGCCTCAAAATAAATAAACAAAAGACCAAAGTATTGACCAAAAATATGAACCAGATGCAGAAGGCAGAATTAGAGGAAAAAATTGGACTTCAAATTGTAAAGAAGATAAAATATTTAGGTATCTGGCTGACAGCGAAATCCACAACAATTAAAGAAGATAATTACACAAAATTATTAAAACAAATTAAAAGAGATCTGGAAATATGGAACAAAATTCAACTTTCACTGATAGGTAGAATTAACACAATAAAGATGAACATTTTACCGAGAATATTATTTCTATATCAGGTCATACCAGTATATCCAGGGAAGGATTTTTTTAAAAAACTTAACAAAATAGTAGCAACATATATATGGCAAGGGAAAAGACCCAGAATCAAAATTAAAGCACTACAGGATACAAGAGACAAGGGAGGCCTAGCAGTACCAAACTGGGAGTTATATTACAAAGCGTCCGGTATAATTTGGATCAAAGATTGGATAAAATTGGAAAATAAGAGAACATTATACCTAGAAGGATTTGACCTTATAAGAGGATGGCATGCTTTTCTTTGGGACGGACCCGACAAAAAACACATGTATTTTCAAAGACATATTATCAGGGCTTCACTGTATAAAATGTGGCTGGGAATAAGAAAGAGATACTATACATCAATACCGAGATGGTGGTCCCCGATGGAAGCATTAATATTCCCGAATACTTTAGAAATAGGCAAAATGATGAAATATCAAGATTTGTTAAACGATGAGGGTGAACTTCTTCCAAGACAACAACTCCAGGAGACTAACAAAAATATGGATTGGTGGCACTATACTCAAATCCAATCAAGATATAACAAAGACAAACTACAATATGGAATAGACATTGACTCGAACGATTTGGACAAAATTCTTTTAGGGACGGACCAAAAATTAATAACTAAACTATATAATTTTCTACTGAGAGACGCGCTCCTAGAAGAAACAGTTAAACACAACATGATAATATGGGCCAGAGATATAGGACACAATATTCAACTTACAGATTGGGAGAAACTATGGAAACAAAACATTAGAATGACGAAAGCCACGTCCTATAAAGAAAATCTAATAAAAATGTTCTACAGATGGCACTTACCACCGGCCCGACTAGCCAAAATCTACCCAAACACATCTGCATTGTGCTGGAAATGCAAAAAACAAAAAGGATCGTATTTTCATATGTGGTGGAAATGTAGCTAAGCACAACTTTATTGGCAAGAAATCAAAACCATAATAGAAGAAATAACAAACTTGCAAATACCAAATAAACCAGAGTTCTTCTTATTCGGAATGATGACAACACAATATAATAAAGAAATAAAATACCTCAGTACCCATATTCTCACAGCAGCGCGAATCATATATGCCCAAAATTGGAAGACGGACCTGATCCTGAGCAGAGAAAAAATCATTTCCAAAATAAACGAATGTGCCGAAATGGACAAGCTAACCTTAGAACTGCAGGACAAAGAAGAAAGTGAATTCTACCAAGTATGGCACAAATGGTACCAATGGCTGGAAAGTAAAATAACAATAAACTAAAACACGACAAATAGGGTTACATAAAGTAGAGAGATATAGAACAAAGAGTATCATAATATCAATATTTACAATTTTAAGGTGAAATACATGACAATTGACCATGTAATTTGAAAAAAAAAAAGATATGATCTGTAGATGACGGACAACAAATATGTATATGTATATGTAGTACGAGTGGTGTAGGTGGAGGGAATGGTTGTATTTTTGTTGTTTATGTCTATATGTTATTGTTCGTTTTTTTTTCTGTTTTGTATGTTTTAACGTTTAATAAAAAAAATAAAAATAAAAAAAATAGAATATCTTCATTCATTTGCATCTACCCACCTAAATAAAAATTGCTTCTTTATATAAAAAAACCCCCCGAGTGACTTTATAATTGTATTTGAAATAATATCCATCAAATCCAGTCAAAAATTAGATTAATAAATTCATCAAATGTGTTAGGGAAACCACCAGATCAACTGCAGTTGCCCTAGGTCCATAGTCCTTTTGCCTTATATTTATTACCATCAGTCAGGAGACTCCAATTTACTATATTCAATAAAACTTCTGCAATTGCCATTAAATCCAAATTTATTACAGTCCTTAATAAAATATTCCAAATCATTCAAGTCAGGGCATATTTTACAGCCCAACCCACCAGCGTTGCAGTGATCTGTTTATTCTTCTCAAAATAATCCAATACCGCTGTAGGTTGCCTCCTCATCGTCGCTCATCGCTTAGATAACTGGCATTAAACTGCTGTCTGTTTTTTTTCCCCACAAGTTCAAAATCTTTAAACTACTAAACAATACTTTTAGTAGTTTAAGAAGAAAATTTGTGTAACCAAAATCTCATCAGCTTCCAAGATTTCTTCCTTGTTCTGCACAGCCTCCATTTTTCTCTCCTCGGTGATCTGTTGTACTTTTCCATCTCCCAGCTCTTCGTTCAATCCCCCACTGCTAGATTGCGACTCAGTATTTCCATGTGTTTCATTGTTTCCAGCTTGAAAAGCTTGAAATATAGTATCAATTCTTTTCAATAAAGCAGAGGTAATTGAGCTCAAAGCTTCCTCAAAGTCAGACCATTGAGGGTTAATTAACCCTCCTTTGTTTTCTTTGCTTTCAAAAAGACCAGCCATCCTGCCCCCCTTCTTCCTTCCCTTCCAGAAGGACGGGGGGAAAAAAAGAAAAAGAAGAAAAAAAAAGGTAATTTGTATTGCTGCTTCAATTATTCCTTTCTTGTTTCATCCACTTTTCAAAAAGGAGTTTTACGTTTCGAACAGAGGCTTATCAATAATTACTTTTAACTTTCACTTCTTCATGCCCCGTTAAAACTCAAACGCCATCTTGCTTTCACTTTCAGCTTAAAAAAAAATCTTTTAAAGAGAGTAAATCTTTGGAGTTAGAAAGAAAAAAAAATACTTGCTGTTTCGTTCATGCTGCTTGTGCTCCGCCAGATTTATTCAGAAAGTAGTTGTTTAAAGTTAATTACTGGGATGGTAACGACATCTAGCTCTGCAAAGCAGAGGCATCCAGGGTCCGGAGTACTGACAGGCTTAACGGGGAGCTCTCATCTTCGAGCACCAGATTATGGGTAAAATCTGGCACTCTCAGGGAGCTCTACCCCACCCGTCTACTCACTTTCCCCCCTCATACCAGGGGGAAAGTTTCCAAACCGCAAGACAGCTGATAGTCGCTGTTCTTTGCAGTTCTACGGAGCCCTGGGCTGGCACTTCAAAAAGAAGTGTCTAGCGATGTCGCTGTCCCAACGGAAGTCGAGATGACATATTCTTAATCAGGGGTGAAATCTATTTTTTTTTTGCCACCGTGTCAGCACCCCAAGTTTCATTCATCCTAGTGCTGACATGAAGGAAAAAAGAAAAAAGAAAGAAAAGGAGAGAGAAGAAGCAGGTTGACCTTTTACACAGTTACAACCCGGCAGATAACATCACCTAGGAGATGGGTTGGGAGAGGGATATTCCTGTGAGGTGACGTAGTAAGAGTGACTTGGGAGATGGCCAATGAGACGCTAGGTAATGAGGGATGGAAAGGGAAGGGTTTGGGGGTTAGCAGGTCAGTATTGGCACTGATGGAGTTGGGACCAGACATGTTCGTTCTTAAATAAATGAAAGATTTCATCAAAGACTATTTGTTTGGAAAATGTGATTTATTTAAGACAATGTCAGGACCTGACAGAGTGCCAGTACTCCTCTCCAAGCCAAGCTGGCTGACTTCCAAACCTCCAGCGCCCTCTCCCGATGTCTGGAGTAAATGAAAGTGCAGTATGGTAATTATGGCAGAGTAATCTTTCCGGAGATAGATTGATTCAAGCAACTGGACAAGAGCCAGCCCTGATTCCAGCCAGCTTGGATGCAACGAAGCCACCGCTCCTCCCTCCCCCAGCGAAGCTGCAAGCCAAGGAAAAAAAAAAGATAAGTATTCGGGGGTTTTGCCAAAATCCCTAGAGGTTGACATTCCCTTCCTGAATGTTCAAGACAAGGGGAAGCCCCTAAGTGAGCTGGGGAGGGTAGACTGGCTATGGCACTGGCAGCAGGCCAGGCACCAAAAATCTTCGGGGAGGCCACTCAAGAGCCCACAAGATGAATTGAAAGAGAAATTTGACCGTGCCATCCCTCTGCAGGAGGGACCATCAGGCAGGCCTGAGGAGAGGGGGGGCCCACTCGAGCTTTCCAAACTGAGAGATCATAGACGAAACCACAGCCTTTTCCCCCACCAGAGCAGAAGGAGAAGAAGCCCAGAGGTACATCCATGGGTCCCCCCCCCACAAAGCAAGCAGGGCAGCCTAGACAGGCCATCCCTGCCCTACCCCAAAATGAGTGGAGAGGAAGAGGACCAGCGGGCTCCAGAGCAGGCTTACAGAGCCCCACACTGGGAGGATAGGGCACCGAGAGAGGACCCACCCTGTTTCAGAGGGAAGTTTGATGGCAACCCCAACCGCTAGCGCAATTCCTCGATACAGCTGATATCTACATCGGATGTTATGGACACCTCTATCCATTTCCCAGAGCCCTAGTCAGTGCCATCTCAGAGGGATTTGAAGGAGATGCAAGAAGGTGGTCAGCAGCCCTCTACAAGAACACGGGCCCCCAATTGCGAAACGCAGATGAGTTCTTACAACTACTACGAACCCAATTTGAGGAGGCAGAGGAGGACCCCTATGCGGAGGATGAGCTCAGAAACCTAATGAAGAAGGGAAAGCCTATCAGAGAGCATATCCGTGAATTCAGAAGAGTCATTGGGACCCTACCTCCCCTACCAGAGTGACTGCTGGTGTATTTTTTTAGAACAAGCCTAGATAAGCGTATTGCCCAAGCGTATTGCTTATCGAGACATCCTGAACCGACTCTCCGAATGGTTCCGGATAGCAATAAAAGTTGACAGAGGGCTGCGGGCCAACGACATGTCGAAGCAACCAAATAGTGAGGAGAGAGACCACCCAAACCAGGGGCCACCCGGCAGACGAGGAACCGCAGTGCCACAGCCCACCCAGAGGCCATTCACCCCACGAACCCCGCTGAGGTGCTACAGGTGCGAGGGGCTTGGTCACCCGGCAGCAGCATGTGAAACCCCTAGACCCAGGCCAGACCCACAGCCCCAGGCACAACCGGAATGAGGGCCCAAATGTGCCACCAACATGCCATGGAGAGTCCCCCTGAGACCAGAGGTTTTCTCCCACCTGACCGAAACAAAAGTGGTCCCAGATGAGGGAAATAAATCCCCCGAGTCGTATGACAGTGAGGACGAGGGTGAAGATGACCAGATGGTGAGCGGACCCATCCACCCCTTTCTTTTCCCAATATGCCTAACAGCCCAGAAAACAGGAACCCAAGGGACTTTCCAAGCCCTAATAGATTCAGGCTGCACGAGGTGCCTGATCAACCTGCCCACAGTTCTAAAATTGGGAATCCGTGCTAAAAAATTCAACCACCCAATCCAATTTGAACAAGTTGATGGATCCCTAGTGGGGGGGGGGACTTACACCACACACTTGACCGAATTAGTGAGGCTGGAGCTAGCAGATCACTGGGAAACAATTCAGTTCATAATAGCCCCCCAAATGACAGATCCAGTCATACTGGGACTCTCGTGGCTAGATAAGTAGCCCAATCCTCACAGGCTGAGGATTGCAAAGGGCCCCCAACCCCTACTGCTCCAACCAGCGGAGATGCCCCCCACGCAGGAGCCCCAATCTTTCCCACCACAGCAAAGGAGGAAACCGCCAATACAAGGGCCCCTCCCTGAGGGGACAACAGAGCAACTGGCGGCCACATCCGACAGCTCCAACGACACAGAACAGATCCCAGAGGAGTACCAAGACCTTGCAGAGGTGTTTAGCGAGGCCGAGTGTGACGTTCTACCCCCCCCACCGCAAGGCCGATTGCGCCATTGAAATCATCCCTGGAGCGAAATTACCTAAGCCTAAACTATATGCCATGACGCTCCGCGAAATGCAAGAAATGCGGAACTACATAGACAAGAACCTACAAAGGGGTTTCATTGAGCCAGCTAAACCACGGGTCGCGGCACTGGTCCTTTTTAAAGAGAAGAAAGACGGCTCTATGCATCTGTTGGTTGATTTTAGAGGTATCAACGCAGTCTGCGTACACAACTTATATCCCCTTCCCCTCAGGAAACACATGCTAGCCCACCCGGCCAAAGGTAAAGTTTTCACCAAACTAGACCTCTGAGAAGCCTATTACCAAATACACATCAGGGAAGGGGATGAGTGGAAAACAGCATTCAACTGCCCCCTAGGAAGTTTCCAATTTAAGGTGATGCCTTTTGGACTGCAGGGAGCCCCAGCGGTGTTCATGCAACTGATAAATGAAGTCCTACATGACCATCTCTACAAAGGGGTTCTTGTCTACCTGAACGATATTCTCATTTACACGGAAACCTTAGATGAACACTTACCCCTCATCCGCCAAGTATTGGAGAAACTGCTGAGGGCGAACTTATATGTCAAACTGTCAAAATGCGAGTTCCACCAATCACGCCTAGACTACTTAGGCTACTGAATATCAAATGAGGGGGTAGAGATGGATCCAGCCAAAGTACAATCAGTTCTACAATGGCAACCCCCTCGCACCCGCAGACAACTGCAAAGCTTCTTAGGGTTTCACGAACTTCTACAGACAATTCATCCCCTCGTTTGCAAGAATTGCCAAACCTCTGATGGACCTCCTAAAGACAGGAAGTCCAGCAATGAAGCCCCACCCGGGACAACCCCTACAGTGGGACCTGACCTGCCAATGGGCATTCGAAGCATTGAAAGAGATGTTTGCAAAAGAACCTGTCTTAAAGCATCCTGACCCCGAACAGCCCTTCATCATCCAAGCAGATGCCAGTGATGTGGCAGTAGGGGCCGTGCTGCTCCAAAAGAATGGCCAAGGGAGCCTACAGCCTTGTGCCTACACCTCCTGAAAGCTCACCAACACAGAGAGGCGATGGGTGGCGTGGGAGAAGGAAGTGTTTGTGGTGAGATGGGTGCTGCTGACCTGGCGACACCTACTAGAGGGAGGCCAGAGACCATTCGAAGTTTAGACTGATCACAAGAATCTGGAGGTCCTTAGAACCCCACGGAAGTTGTCGCCCAGCAATACTTCAATCGTTTCAACTTTGAGCTTAAGCACATCCTGGGGGGAAGAACTTTCTGGCCGATGCACTCTCCCGGATGCCCCAATATAACAGTGAGCGGGAGCAGGTAGTGAACGCCATCATCCCCTCTACCCAAGTCGTGGGTCAGGTGGTCACCAGACGGCAACGGCACGACCAGCAGGGCCAACTTGCAAGCGACATAACGACAAAGCTCAAAACTGAAACAGCGGCGGACCCCTGGTTCCGAGACAATCAACATCTCTTGACAAAAGAGATGACCTAGCATGGAAGGGGACAAAGCTCTATGTCCCACAGACCCTACGCACCCTGATCCTCAAGAGGAGCCACAATGTTAAACCAGTGGGACATTTCAGTTTCCTAAAGACTCTGCACTTAGTGCGAAGACAGTTCTGGTGGCCCCACATGAGAAAGGATGTAGACAGTTATGTAAAGAGTTGTACCATTTGTGCCATGATGAAGGGATGACCAGGGTGCCCTCTCGGACTGTTGCAACCAGTAGCTGAAACGACAAGACCATGGGAGGAGATTGCTATGGACTTCATAGTAGAACTACCGAGGAGTGGTGGAAATACAGTGATCTGGACAGTAATAGACTTATTCTCCAAGCAGGCACACTTCATTCCTTGCAGTGGGCTGCCCTCAACCCGCCAATTATCCAAACTGTTCCTGAAACACATCTACCGCCTGCATGGAGTCCCCAGAAGAATCATCTCCGACCGAGGGGTCCAGTTCACCGCAAAATTCTGGAGGGAGTTCCTATGATCCATAGGTTCATCCCAAGGCCTCAGCTCAGCGTTTCACCTGAGCACCAATGGGGGGGGGGGCAGAGAGACTGAATGCCATGATAGAGCAATACTTAAGGTGCTACGTCCAACAGTCCAATTGGCAGACCTCCTATCTTTTGCGGAGGTTGCGTATAATAATGCTGTCCACAGTAGCACGGGATTAACCCCCTTTAAAATAGTGAGTAGTATGGACTTCGTCCCCATGCCGGAGTACCCGATGGAGCCCCTTTCCTCAGTCAGTTTGAACAACTGGATGGCAATGTTGAGAGAAACCTGGGAGAATGTTAAGAGGGCATTGGCCAAGGCGGCACAGTCCTATAAGAAACAAGCAGACAAGCACCGAGCTCCCGAAAGACCATTTTGAGTGGGAGAGAAGATCTACCTCTCCACCAAGTATTTGAGACTTAGACTCCAGAGCAAGAAATTGAGCCCAAAATTTATAGGAGTGTTCCCTATAGTAAAAATAATCAACCCGGTCACAGTACAACTGCAGTTGCCCCGGCTGCTAGGGAAGATATACCCTGTTTTCCACAGCAGCCTCCTGAGGCCTGTAGTGGGGTCTACTTTAAGGCCGACACCACGTGAACCCCCTGGGCCCCTGGTCATTGGGGGCCAAACTCACTATGAGGTACAGCGAATTCTCGATTCAAGATGGCACAGGGGGTGCCTCCAATACTTAATTAAATGGAAGGGTTACCCATTATCAGAGGCCTCCTGGGTGAAGAGCACAAACATCCAAGCTGACCACCTTATAGCCAAATACCATACAGATCACCCGGGCAAGTCGGGAAGGGGGGACACACCCTCGGACGAGATAACTGGTATTACCTTGTTGTTTTCCCCTAGGGAAAAAGGGAAGGGGGAGGGGCCGGATGTCAGCATCCCAAGTTTCAGTCATCCTAGTGCTGACATGAAGGAAAAAAAAGAAGAAAAGGAGAGAGAAGAAGCAGGTTGACCTTTCACACAGTTACAACCCGGCAGATAACATCACCTAGGAGATGGGTTGGGAGGGGGACATTCCTGTGAGGTGACGTAGTAAGAGTGACTTGGGAGATGGCCAGTGAGACGCTGGGTAATGAGGGATGGAAAGGGAAGGGTTTGGGGGTTAGCAGGTCAGTACTGGCACCGATGGAGTCAGGACCAGACATGTTCGTTCTTAAATAAATGATAGATTTCATCAAAGACTATTTGTTTGGAAAATGTGATTTATTTAAGACAACGTCAAGACCTGACACACCAGTTCTGTGGGTGTAGCTTGGGGGGGCATGGCCTGGTGGTGTTCTGTGACTGGGTGGGCGTGGCCAATTTTTTTTTTACTTTTTAAAGCATTTTTAACTAGTAAAAAATGCTTAAAAAGTAAAAAAAAAGTTTCCGATGATCAGCACCTGACCAGCCTGACCACTTGCCAAGCCAGATCCAATGCCTCCTAGCCCCAAATATTGCAAGCCTTTCTATCTCGGCCACCCAGTCTGGGAGATGATGTGGGGGGGGGGAGAGAAACAAATTGCTCAGCTGCTCCCCCTTTTCACTCAGCCCGAGCTTCCTGTTGCGGATTTTCACACCTTGCTTTACACGCCCGGGATTGTCACCCTCGTCATCTTCTTCCTTCTCCTCTCCAAGTGGCAAAATGCCAGGAGTGCAAAAAGAAGCACTTGCTTGCTCCTGCCGTTTTTCCGTTTGTAAGGAAGCTTTTGTGAAGGCAAGTCTGGCTTCCTGCACTGCTCGCTAAAAGCCTTACTAGTACTGCTGTGCACGCTGTGTGTGTGTGGATGTGTGGATGTCGGGCATGGGCTGCTGCGAAGACCAGAAACAAACACACACATACACAGAGGCTTTAAAAGACCTTTGAATGAAGGTGGGGGTGGATTGGAGGGGTCATTTCCCTCCCCCTCCCTGTCTCCGCACCAACATTCAGTGCAGCACACACACACACACAGGCTTTAAAAGACCTTTTGAATGACTTGAGGCTCCTTCAGGTTGGCCTCCAAAGAAAAGAGGAATGAAGGTGGGGGTGGATTGAAGGGGTGAATTCCCCAACTCTGGTTCAGCCGGCTGGGGATGGGACAGCAGGCACAGGCTGCTGCGAAAGACCAGGAGCAAAAATACACACACACACACACACACTGCGTGCACAGCAGTACTGGTAAGGTTTTTAGTGAGCAGCCCAGGAAGCCAGACTTACCTTCACGAAAGCTTCCTTACAAATGGAAAAACAGCAGGAGCAAGCAAGCGCTTCTTTTTGCACTCCTGGCATTTTTCCACTTGGAAAGGAGGAGAAAGAAGAAGACGAGGGCGACAATCCCAGGTGTGTGAAGCAAGGCATGAAAATCCACAGCAGGAAGCTCGGGCTGAGTGAAAAGGGGGAGAGCCGAGTACTTTGTTTCTCTGGAACTGGTAGAAAAAAATGCTTAAAAAGTAAAAAAAAAAGTTCCTACGATTGCGCATCGCTCAGCTGATCGTTGGAACTTTTTTAAAAAACTTTTTTAGCATTTTTTTACTACCAGTTCTCTGGAAGTAAAAGCAGGAAGTAACAACGACTGGGCAGGTGGGCAGAGCCTCAGGTTGCCATTGCTACCGGTTCTCCGAACCACCGGCCATCATCGCTACCTACTCACCGAGCCGGTCCGAACCGGGAGCATTTCACCCCTGTTCTTAATCAACATTGTTGTTTCCTGTTCGTTTATTTTAAAACCTGCTAAAATCCCAAACTCATTTAATTTCTTCAACAAATGTTCTATGTTATTTTTTGGGTCTTGCAGAAATATAATCAGATCATTAACAAATGTCCTCAATTTATAAACTTCCTTCTTGATACTTATATTCATTATTTTCTCATCTTGCCATATCTCTGTTCAAAACTTTCAACACCAAGATAAACAGCAAAGAAGATAAAGGACATCCTTGTCTCATATCCTTTTGAATTTCACATGAGTTAGTTAAATCACCATTAATAACATTTTTTGCTTTCTATGATGGGTAAAATAGCTTTGACTCCTTGAATAAAGTTCTCTCCAAAATCCATTTCTTTCGGCATTTTAAACATAAAAGCCTAATTTAAATTGTCAAAGGCCTTCTCTGCATCTAAAAATATTAAAGCTGCCTGTTTCTCATTATGATATTGTAAATATTCAATAATATTCAATATACTCCTCACATTATCTTTTAGCTATCTTTTTGGCAGGAAGCCAAATTAGTCTTCATGTGTATACAAGTAGTCCTTGAGTTACAAATGTAATGGAGCCTGCCAATTACATTCGTAACCTGAGGATTCATGGAGTAAATTGCATAACTTGATAGTGACAACTCCCTCCTTTCTCCCACACATTTGCTAATCAAATGCATGGGTCATTAACTGCACATGGGGTATCTCAGGGTGGGGAAGGCCATGAGAGCCCTAGTGATGGAACATGTCACCTGCATCAGAGCACCTAGGGCCTCTCATGACCCACAGATAACTCATGCAATTGCTTCCCCTCCCATCCACCATGCCAGGTCTCCACAGTGTGGAGACTCACTTACCTTTCAAAGATCTAGCTAGCTGTCTCCTCTCCAGCTTCTCTGTTTCTTTTCCTGCTCCTGGTGAGAGCAGAGGAAGCGCAGGATGAGCATGCCCTGCTCAGCTTCTCTGACTCACCGAGGCTGCCTGCCACTACTGGACCAGTGGGCAGCCTCAGTGAGTCTCCTCCAAATTCTTCCAGGCTTGGTGTGGAAAAGCATTTGCACACCGAAGTGAGGCTTTGGAGAAGTGAATTTGTGTTGCTTGAAGCTTGTCATTGGCATTCCCCAGAGAGTGGAACCTTCTGGGTCCCCTGATCTTGCGAGACTTCAGGCACCCATTCTCTGCAAAAGTGGATGGGTGCCTGATGTTGGGTGATACCATGGCCCCCAGAAGCTTTCAGTCTCTGTCCAGTCTCCAACTTGGTGAAAAGTGTTTGAGCACCTATGGGGTGCTTGAAGAGCCCCATAGGCACTCAAACACTTTTCACCAGGACGGAGACCTGATGGAGACTAGAAACTTCATCTGTATGCAAATGGGACACTTGGATACAGAACAATTCACTCCATTTTCAAGCACCCCATAGGCACTCAAACATTTTTCACCTGGATGGAGACTGGAAACTTTTGGGGGCCATGGTGTCACCTGACTTCAGGCACCCATCCACTTTTGCAGAGAATGAGTGCCTGAAGTCCTGCGAGATCAGGGCACCCAGAAGGTTCCAGTCTTTGGGGGGGAAAGCATTTGCACACCAATGAGAGGTTTGAAGCAACCCAAATTCGTGTCACAAAGCCTCACTTCAGTGTGCAAATGCTTTTCCATGCCAAGTCTGGAAGCCTTTGGAGGAGACTCACTGAGGCTGCCCTCTGCTCCAGAAATGGCAGGCAGCCTCAGTGTGAGGAGCAGCTTCTCCCCGCCTCCCTTCCAAGAAAGTACAAACTCTTGAGAACTTTGTATTTCAAAAGGAACCTTTTATTGAAAGTGAGGAAAGCAAGTCAAAACTCAAAGCAAGCTCTGGGGTCCCTCAGGGCATGGAGTTCAGGATAGAGGAAATTAGGAACCCCCTCCCCACCTTCCGATGTGGATTCTGACCAATCTGCTGGTGTGAATAGGAATTGCACCAGGCTCTCTGAGAAACAGATACAAAGAGCTTCTCAGGGTCATTTTACAATCCACTCGTTCCCCCACCTTCTCTTTCATTTCCTGAGGTGTGGGAATTCTCCAGGCATTCCTGGTGCCAGGCAATGGTTATAAATCAGGGTAAAGTTTATACAAAGAGGATCAGGCAAGAAATTGGATACTTAGGACACATAGGAAAAGAACTAAACATGACAACTCCAAATCCCCCCCCCTCTTCCACGAAGAATGGCAGATACACGGATCTGAACACTCGGTGAGTGAGAGAAACCAAGAAGCACACTTGTCCTGCTCTTCCTCTGCTCTCTCTGGGAGCAGGCAAAGAAACAGGCTGGAGAGGAGAAAGCTCACTAGATCTTCGAAAGGTACATGAGACTTCACAGGCCTGCCTTCAGAGACCTGGCAGGAGGAGGGGGAGGGGGAGGGAATAGGCAGGACGAATGTTGCAGTGCCTCTGTGGTTGTTTGTCAGGGTGAATGACAGCCTTGATGCTGCAACATTCATAACTTCTAGACTGGGTCATAAGTACTTGGGGGGATATATTGTAATTTGAACGATCACTAAGCGAATTGTTATAACTCAGAGATTACCTGTATGCTTGTAAAATCTTCTTTAGTCTCTCTATCAAAACTGCAGCAAAGAGTTTATAGTCCTTGTTTAATAATGAAACTGGTCTGTATTTCTTTGTCTTTGTAACATCTTTTTTTTAAAAAATTTGATTTATATGTCACTCTTCTCCGGAGACTCAGGGCGGCTTACAATGCGCTAAGCAATAGCCTTCATACTTTTGTATATTTATACAAAGTCAGCTTATTGCCCCCACAAACTGGGTCCTCAATTTACCTACCTTAGAAAGGATGGAAGGCTGAGTCAACCTTGAGCCTTGGTGGTCTTTGTAACATCTTGTCCCTCCTTCGGTAACAACACAGTATTAGCTGCCTTCCACGTTTCAGGTGTCTCCCCCCCTCCCCCCCAGCAATATGTCATTCATTGTATCCTTTAGTGGTTGAAGAAGTTCATCCTCAAAGCACTTACAGTATTGGCTTGTAAGGCCAACTGGGCCTGGTGCTTTACCTAATTTCAATTTTTTAGAGCCCTTTGATATCTCAAACGCAATTATTAGATCATTTATAAATTGTCTCTTCAGTTTGTGATAATTTAGACAGCTATTGTCTTAAAAGATATTCATCTATTTTTTTACATATCTAACTCCTGTCTTTTATACAAATTGGAATAAAAGTTATGAAAAGACTTTTTGATAAGTTCATTATCTGTTATTACATAGCTGCCTTCACAGATTTTCTCAATCATTCTCTTTTCCCTTTCCTTACTTAGTTTATATGTTAACCATCTCCCTGGTTTATTTGCAAATTCAAAGTGTTTAGCATACTTCAGTTTTGTTTCTATTTCTTGTACAGTTAACATGGATGGTTGTTGCCTTAGCAGTTTAATTTGATGTAAAGTTTTAGGGTCCGTAGGTGCCTTCTGCAATTTTATTTCTTTCTGTCTTTATTCAGTATCTTTTGTGTCTTTTCTTGGATTTTTTCTTCTCTAAGTGATTGTAGTGTATAAAATAACCCCTCATAACAGCTTTACTAGCATCCCACCCAGTTGTTAAACTTATCCCTTTGTTAAAATTATTATCAAAATACTCATGTAGTTTATTTTTACAATCTTTTACTATCATTTCCTTTTGCAGAATAGATTCATTTAATCTACATCTAAAGCTCAAACTCTTTCCTTAGTACCAAAATAACTGGATTTTGATTAGGAAAAAACATTTAAGTAAATATCTACTTTTAAATTTTTATTTGCATAATTTCTAGAAGTCCATATCATATCAATCCTTGAAAAAGATTTATGTCTTTCTGAAAAAAATGTATATTCTCTGGTGGAGCCATTTTTATATCTCCATGAATCTAGTAGTGTCCATCATCTCAAAAAAGGTCTTTGGTAATTTACCCTGGGAGAGTTTAATCCCCATAGTAGATGACCTATCCAAAGCTGGCATAGTCATTCCAATTCCCCAACATAAGCCAGTTTTCATACGAAAAGGGTAATAATTGATCCATTAGATATTCAAAAAATTATCATTTGGCCTATATACACCAAACACTATTGATTTTATCCCATTAAGTTCAATTTCCACTAATACAAAACTACCATATTCATCTGCTCTAAATAGTTTAGGTTTAAGTTGAGATTTTATATATAGAACAACTCCATTAATCTTTTTCAAACCAGCAAATATAAATTCCTCCCCTAATTGTTTATTTGTGAAGTATTTCTTATCTTGTTTCTAGTATGTGTTTTTTGAAGGCAGGTTATGTCAACATTAAGTTTCCTCAGGTGATGATTTTTTTTATGCTTAGATGGGGCATTTGTCTCATTAATATTCCATGTAATAGACTTAATCTCCATTTTTAGACAAAATAGTAGGTTACTGTACAACTAGCTTAGCTGCACCTTCTTCTTCGATACCAACTTTTTGAGATTGTTCCACCTCTAGCTTCTTTTCTATATCCGTTTCTTCACTAATTTTTTCTGAAATTAGTTTGTGTCTAATCAAGAAATCCTTGGCTTTTTCTATAGAATTCAGTCTAAACTTTTGCTCTTGATAAGTATCACTCCTTCCAGTTTATCCCAATGGAAGAGAATTTTTCTCTTCTTCAAAATGTCAGTTTTCTCAAAATTCTAGCTGGAATTTCCTTCAGAACAAGTATATCCACATTTTCCATTCTCAGTTTAGGTTTGACAATCCAAATGACAATCCAAAACATAATCTCTTGTTATTCTTCTTGCAAAGTGAACTACGACACCCCTTGGTAACTTTCTCGTGGTGGCAGATCTAGACTTTACTCTATATACTTTGTCTAGGTCTATATCAAGAAATTTTTCTTCTTTATTAATTAACTGAGACAAAGCCTTAACTCCTTGGTCTGATATCTGATATCTAGGAATTGCTGAAATCTTAATTGAAATTCCTTAATCTGGGCTTCCAAAATTGTTCTCTCGTCCAATTCAGCTTCACAGAAATATTTGTCTTCTCCAATTTGTGCTCCATAAGAGCCACTCTATCCTTCATCTGTTTGATATTCAGACATTGGACTTCCTCCCGGAGTTCCCTTGCCAGACCATCAATCTTGGACTCAACATTTATTCCCATAGATTGAATTAATTCATGTGTTTTAGCTGTATATTCATACATAAAGGGCCTTAGAAGTTTTATATCTCCTGATAATCTCTCTAATTTTTCTGTCTTCTTACGTGTAACCACAATGATATGTAGTTGAAATTTAAATTTTTAAAATTAAAAGTTTTAGTGTTATAGATTTTTATGGTTATAGATTTGTAGGATAAAATACACTTGGTTTAATAATGCTAGTGAGAAATTAAAAAGAATTAGCAATACTATAGTCTTTTGGTTGCATCTTGTGGTGAATCAATGCTATAATACGAAAAGAACCAAAAAGCTTAAACTCTGCCTCTTTGTTTTAGGAGCTCACACAGCTAGTCCAATCAAACCAGGGGTGAAATCCAGCAGGTTCTGACAAGTTCTAGGGAACCATTAGCGGAAATTTTGAGCAGTTCGGAGAACCAGTAGTGGAAATTTTGAGTAGTTCAGAGAACCAGCAAATGCCATTCTGGCTGGCCAGAGTGGGGTGGGAATGGGGATTTTGCAGTATCTTTCCCCTGGAGTGGGGTGGGAATGGGGATTTTGCAGTATCCTTCCCCTGCCACACCCACCAAGCCAAGCCATGCCACGCCACGCCCACCAAGCCATGCCCACAGAACTGGTAGTAAAAAAAAAATGGATTTCACCGCTGAATCAAACAGTTAAAATCAAAACTATTGTGCTTGCCCTCTTCATGGCAAGCACAAAACACCATTGGAGCAGTCCTTATTTTAAACTCAAAAGAAAGTTCTGCATAGTCGGCTAGCAGTATAAAATCCTCTAAAAAATTTAAAACCAAAAGATTCAAAATTCAAAAGTTTCCACAATGCTTTAGTTTCTAGTAGTTTCCAGCTTCTTTGTTTTGGCTCAGACAGCCCAACTCCTCCCTCCTCACCATCTTAAAGTCATGAAGCTTCAAAAATGACGATAGTTCTACAAAAAGGAAACAGCAAGCTGCAACTAGAGAAAGCCTCTTTCAGCATGAAAGGTAAATATGCAGAAAAACTAGTGCCTAAGAAGCAGTGGCAGCCTTTATTGTCATTGTGAACAGCAGGTTCTTCCACAATGAACTTGCATGATTGCCCCACCCCAGCCATGGACTCACCTGTCTTCTTCTTCTTCTTCTTCTTCTTCTTCTTCTTCTTCTTCTTCTTCTTCTTCTTCTTCTTCTTCTTCTTCTTCTTCTTCT
>WNWU01000048.1:9267512-9279667 GCA_012654045.1 Ptyas mucosa
CTTCTTCTTCTTCTTCTTCTTCTTCTTCTTCTTCTTCTTCTTCTTCTCCTTCTCCTTCTCCTTCTCCTTCTCCTTCTCCTTCTCTTTCTTCTTCTTCTTCTTGCAGTCTGAGAGCATCCGGCCACTCAGGGGAGCAAAAGGGTTGATTTCCAAAGCCTCCACTTTCCCGGGGAGGTTTCTTCTGGCTTAGAAAACATTCTAAACCTGTAACTGTGGAGAAACCGTACAGAGATCAACAACTCTGCTACATGAAGGGTGAATATTTCCGCCACAAGTGAGTTTCTGTCTCATCTTCCATGATTGCCTGTTGATCACAGGTTGAAGTTATTTGATTTTTCTGTTAGGTTTCTTTATAGGTTTTCTTTTTAAAGCCACTGTTAATGGAAACCTCAAATCCAATCATGGAGGTTATTGAGATTCTCACAAGACTAATTTTCCTTTAAATAATATATCAGCCAATTTGGTGTAGAAGAAGAATATAACTTTATTAAGGTCATAGACCAGCAACAGATATTACTGTTTACAATATATTAAAAAATAGTACTGACATTAATAGTGGATAATAACATCCCTGTTAAGAAAATGCATGTTCTCAAACAGTTAGGGTCACTAAGTGGAGAGTTGATACGTATGTGAGTAAATATAATTTTCCAAAAATTGTTAGAGATATCTCCAAAAATTTGGGACAAGTTGTCAGCTATAATTCTGTAACCAATTTCTTTCTTGTGAGTTTTTGTTGTACTGTCTTGTTATTGGGTTGCTTCTGCAATTTGGTTTCTTCTACTTTTATCTCATCCAGGAGCTCATTTCTAATTTGTTGTTTCTGTTTTTTCCTTTTGGCTATGTATGCAATTGTTAGACCCCTAATATATGCTTTCGTTGTGTCCCATAAATTTTGTGTCGTTGTTTGATCGTTGGTATTGATACGCAAAAATGATTTCATTTCTTTTTCTATCATCTGTTGATAGTCTTTTTCCTTTATTGTAGTTGTATCCATCTTCCATCTTTTCTGTTTCCTCAGACCTTTCCATACTAGTTCGATAGGATTATGGTCGGCCCATATGCTGGGAGTGATTTCTATCTCTTTTGTGTCTGTACTGAGTTGAGGTGTCATCCAGGCCATGTCTAGCCTGGACCACGACTGGTGTGGGCCTGAGAAATATGTATATTGTTCCGTGTTAGTATGTGTATCTCTCCATGTATCGTGTAGGCTCAATTCTTCTACCAGGTCTTTGAATGTTTGTGGTAAAGTTCTTCTCTTGGGCTTATTCTGCCTAGTAGTATGGTAGTCATCATTTAAATTTACTATAGCATTAAAGTCGCCAACAATACATATATTTTCATAGTCTAATTCCTTTAGTTTATTATGTAATTCTTTGTAAAAGTCAATACTTTAGAAATAGGCAAAATGATGAAATATCAAGATTTGTTAAACGATGAGGGTGAACTTCTTCCAAGACAACAACTCCAGGAGACTAACAAAAATATGGATTGGTGGCACTATACTCAAATCCAATCAAGATATAACAAAGACAAACTACAATATGGAATAGACATTGACTCGAACGATTTGGACAAAATTCTTTTAGGGACGGACCAAAAATTAATAACTAAACTATATAATTTTCTACTGAGAGACGCGCTCCTAGAAGAAACAGTTAAACACAACATGATAATATGGGCCAGAGATATAGGACACAATATTCAACTTACAGATTGGGAGAAACTATGGAAACAAAACATTAGAATGACGAAAGCCACGTCCTATAAAGAAAATCTAATAAAAATGTTCTACAGATGGCACTTACCACCGGCCCGACTAGCCAAAATCTACCCAAACACATCTGCATTGTGCTGGAAATGCAAAAAACAAAAAGGATCGTATTTTCATATGTGGTGGAAATGTAGCAAAGCACAACTTTATTGGCAAGAAATCAAAACCATAATAGAAGAAATAACAAACTTGCAAATACCAAATAAACCAGAGTTCTTCTTATTCGGAATGATGACAGCACAATATAATAAAGAAATAAAATACCTCAGTACCCATATTCTCACAGCAGCGCGAATCATATATGCCCAAAATTGGAAGACGGACCTGATCCCGAGCAGAGAAAAAATCATTTCCAAAATAAACGAATGTGCCGAAATGGACAAGCTAACCTTAGAACTGCAGGACAAAGAAGAAAGTGAATTCTACCAAGTATGGCACAAATGGTACCAATGGCTGGAAAGTAAAATAACAATAAACTAAAACACGACAAATAGGGTTACATAAAGTAGAGAGATATAGAACAAAAAGAGTATCATAATATCAATATTTACAATTTTAAGGTGAAATACATGACAATTGACCATGTAATTTGAAAAAAAAAAGATATGATCTGTAGATGACTGACAACAAATATGTATATGTATATGTAGTACGAGTGGTGTAGGTGGAGGGAATGGTTGTATTTTTGTTGTTTATGTCTATATGTTATTGTTTGTTTTTCTTCTGTTTTGTATGTTTTAATGTTTAATAAAAATAAAAAAAACCAATTTCTTTCTTGTGGACATTGCAGCAACCCAGAATTTTGCCACTGCACATGTGATAGCCGGATTTGAGTCCTGGAGGAGAATGCCTACATAAAAAGTGTCTGCCCTCCCTGGCAATCTCTCTAATAAGAGGAGAATATACACTGACCTATAAACTCTGTATAACTCATAGTACAATAAAACATGTGCGATATCTTCGACTTCTCCTTTACCACATATACATACTCGTTCTGCTATTTGTGTTCTCTTATACCTGCCCTTGAGGAGTGCTGAGGGGAAAATGTTAAATCTGGCTCTGAAGAAAGCTACTATTTGTTTTGGGAAGATCAGATCATTTAGATACCTTGCTGATTCCCACACACCCTGTTTGATTCTGTCCCTACTGTGGAGAGGCAACCTATTTGGTTCTTCTTGGAACTTCATGTCCTTCATTCTATTGATTAATACTTGCTTTGCTTGGTCAAAGCCTAGGGACATTAAGAATACTGGTGAGAGCCCATAAGAGCCCAGCTTGTGGTCTATCACCTGTTTCCAGGGGGAGAGGTAGTTATCAGTCAACACTAGCGGGGACAGTCCCTCTGGAAAGAAATGCATTTTTAGCCAATGAATGATCATCATCTTCCAGACTCTTACCTGAATTTGAAGCATGCCTGTCTCAATTCTTAACTGGGCATTTGAAGTTCCTTTGGGTGCAGCTAAGATGGCTCCCAGGAATTTTGTTTGTATGGTTTCTAGCAAGTCTTTCTTTACAAGGATTCCTGTTTGTGCCCCGTATAGAATTTGCATCAATGTTTTGGCCTTGAAAAGTTTTAAGGCAGCAGGTACTAATTTATCTCCCCCTGTGTAAAAGAAATGTTTAATTGCATTTGAGGACCTGTAGGCTGCTTGCAGTGCAGCACCTGCACATCCAGCTGTGCCTTCCATGTCCCTTGTGAGTGGAAAACCACCCCAAGGTATCTAAATGTCCTAACTACTATGTCCTTCTATTTTCCAGGAGTATTGGCTAAGTCTTTTCGCAAAAACTAAAAATTTTGATTTATCAAAGTTAAGGACCAACTTATTCTGTCTACAAAATCCAAGTGTTGCCATAATTGCTCTCTTCAGTCCTATGGGAGTTTGCGAAATAATAGCAACAGCAGCAGCAGATAGGCGAATCGGAATTTTGTGTTGTGCTAGATTAGGAGGATATAGATCAGGGTTCTGTAAGAGATTGATCAGGGGGTTAATATAGAAGTTAAAAGGGGAGGGGGACAGAATGCAACCTGCCGTACTCCCTTTTGTACCCTTACTGGGCTGGTTAAAGTCCCTTGAGGATTACACCTCACTTTCAAGATGGAATTAGCATACAATTTTTGTATGAAGAAAAGGAGGCGTTTATCGATAATAGTGCGTTTTAATTTCTCCCAGAGGGTGTTCCTTGATATTGAATCGAAGGCCTGCTTAAAATGAGATGTGCCCACCAGGTTTCCATGCATTCCATCAGCTGAGGGCCCAGAGGAGGGGCGGGGGGGGTGGCGGTTCTTGCAAAGGAGGGCCTTGCTCCTGGGGAGGCCACTGTACCTCAGATAGCCGGATGTGAGTCTTTCCTGGTGAAGTGGGGACATGGGAGGCAGATGGGCTTGCTGATTATGTACCTGGCTCCCTGCCACGCGTCCGCTGCCCTGCCCAAGCTACTCAGCGTGATTGCCGAGGTGGTGGTGGAGACCCCCAGGCTTATGGTCATGGGGGACTTAAACCTGCCATCTGTCGGCGAAATGTCTGAGGTGGCTCGGGAATTCATGGCTTCCATGATGGCCATGGACCTGACCCAGCTAATTCATGAACCCACTCACATGGGAGGACACAGTCTGGACTTGATTTTTGTCTCTGGGCAGTGGATGAATGATCTTGAGTTAGGGGCGATAGCGATCGAGCCCTTGTCATGGTCAGATCATTCCCTTCTTAGGCTTGACTTTCTAACCGCCACACCCCGCCGCAGGGAGGTGGAACAGACCAGATGGTTCTGCCCCAGGTGCCTGATGGATCCTGATAGGTTCCAGATGGAGCTTGGGCCATTTCCTGAGGCTCTGACTCATGACTCGGCCGAGGAACTGGTGGCTGCCTGGGATAGGGTGGCCGCTGGCACTTTGGACTGAGTCGTGCCTTTGCAGCCTCTGACCCGTCGCCGAGTCCACTTGGCTCCTAGGTTCTCTGAGGAGCTGAGGGAGATGAAGCGCTGGAAAAGATGCCTAGAGAGCAGTTGGAGGTCTAGTCATTCCAAATCTGACCAAACACAGGTAAGAGCTCATATTAAGACTTACCTAGTGGCGATAAAAGTGGCAAAGTTTAACTATTTTTCCGCTCTTATCGCATCGGCAGATAATTGCCCAGCCGCTCTGTTTAGGGTGACCCGCTCCCTTCTCCATCCGGGAGCACGGGAGGATCCCTTGCAGGGTCGTGCTGAGGATTTTGTGCAATATCTGCATGATAAAATCACTCAGATTCAGGAAGGCCTGGTCTCTGACTGGGTAGGTACAGATGGGATGATAGAGGCCAGTCTTGAGAATGTCATTTGGGGGAGTTCGATCCTGTTGCTCCCGAGGACGTGGACGGGATACTAGGGTGGCTGAACGCGACCACATGTTTATTGGACCTGTGTCCCTCCTGGTTGGTACTGGCCTCCCGGAGGTTACGCGAGGCTGGCTCCAGGGGATTATCAACGCTTCTTTGGGTGAGGGTGTCTTGCCATTCGCCTTGAAAGAGGCAGTGGTGAGGCCCCTCCTCAAGAAGCCTGCTCTGGATCCGGCTGTTTTGGCTAATTATTGTCCAGTCTCCAACCTTCCCTTCGTGGCGAAGGTTGTTGAGAGTGTGGTGGTGCAACAGCTTCCCGGGTACCTGGATGAAGCTGTCTATCTGGATCCGCGCCAGTCCAACTTCCTGCCTGGGCACAGCACAGAAACGGCATTGGTCACATTGGTGGATGATCTCTGGAGGGCTCGGGATAGGAGTTGTTCTTCTATCCTGGTCCTATTAGATCTCTCAGCGGCTTTTGATACCATCGACCATGGTATCATGCTGCACCAGTTGGAGGGGTTGGGAGTGGGGGGCACCATTTTACGGTGGTTCTCCTCCTATCTCTCCGACTGGAAACAGTCGGTGTTGGCAGGGGGGCAGAGGTCGACCCCGAGGCGCCTTGTGTGTGGGGTGCCGCAGGGATCGGTCCTCTCACCCCTTCTGTTCAACATTTATGTGAAGCCGCTGGGCGAGATCATCCGTGGCTTTGGGGTGGAATTCCATCAGTACGCTGATGATACTCAGCTGTACATTTCCACCCCAGGCCATCCCAACAATGCCCTTGAAGAGATGTCTCGGTGCTTGGAGGCCATGCAGATCTGGATGGGGAATAACAGGCTCCGACTCAACCCTTCCAAGACCGAGTGGCTGTGGCTGCCGGTGTCCCGATATAGCCAGCTGGTGCCATCGCTGGCTACTGGGGGCAAGTTATTGGCCCCCACAGAGAGGGCTCACAACTTGGGCATCCTCCTGGATGCACGGCTGTCTTTAGAAGATCATATGACGGCCGTGGCCAGGGGGGCTTTTCATCAGGTTCGCCTGATCCACTAGTTGCGTCCCTTTCTGGATCGGGACTCCTTACGCAAGGTCACTTAGGCACTCGTCACTTCCCGCCTGGACTACTGTAATGCTCTCTACATGGGGCTCCCCTTGAGGTGCACCCAGAGGCTCCAACTGGTGCAGAATACGGCCGCGCAAGGGATTATGGGAGCGACGGGGCGCTCCCATGTGACACTTCTCCTGCGTGAGCTGCATTGGCTCCCGGTGGACTTCTGGGTGCGCTTCAAGGTGCTTGTTACCACCTTTAAAGTGCTCCATGGCATCGGACCTGGGTATTTGTGGGACCACCTTCTGCCACCAATAGCCTCCCACCGGCCAGTACGCTCCCACAGAGAGGGACTCCTCACGGTGCCGTCGGTCAGGCAATGTCGGCTGGCGACCCCCAGGGGGAGGGCCTTCTCTGTGGCAGCACCCGCCCTCTGGAACAACCTGCCTCCGGAGATATGCAGGATATCAGATCTCTGGGTTTTTCACCGTGCCCTAAAACTTTTCTCTTCCAACAAGCAGGGCTGGCATAACCACCACCACCCCTGCTTGTTTTGGATTTTGGATTTTTTAAATTGTCTAAACTGGGTCTTAGCTATGAGATTTTTAAATTTATGGCCAAAATTTATAATTCTTTTAAATTTTAAAATTTTGTATCGATTGTTTTTTATTTCTGGCTGTACACTGCCCTGAGTCCAGCAGGAGAAGGGCGGTTTATAAATTGAATAAATAAATAATAAATAATAAAATCAAGGAAGGCCATGAAAAGAGAGGATTTTTTTAATATGTGTATTTTTGAACCAGATGGTGAAGTACCAAGATATGATCCATCATTGATCTTCCTTCTCTAAAACCAGCTTGTCTGTCTTTGATTATCCCCCCCAAAATTACCCAATCCTGAAGTTTATAGTTTAGGTGTTTGGCATACAATTTATTAATAACACTTAGAAGACTAATGGGTCTATAATTACCTGGGTCATTTCTATTATCCTTTTTATAAAATGGTATAATAATTGCTAATCTCCAATCTCCTGGCATACGGCCCATTTTATCTATAAATGTAAACAGAGATGCTAAAAGTGGAGGCAACCAACTGGGGTTCTTTTTTATTATTTCTGGCAGGACATTATCAGCAGCCTTATTAGCCTTGAGGCTCCGATCAACAGGGATATCTCTTCTGGTGTAACAGGGAGCCAGTAAGGAGTTTGGTCCAAACTAATTTGGCTCTCCTTATTTACATAGTTGGGGTCTGTATATAGCTCTCTAAAAAATTCTTCCCAGGCCTGAATTGGTACCTGATTAGTTGAGGTTAGGGGGGATTTCCCCAATCCTCTGGTGATGTACCAAAAAAGGGATGTATTTTTTGTCTTGACTGATGCAATTAATCCATGCCAACTCTCCATCAGAGCCGCACTTTTCTTTTCTTTTAGGTGGTTCTTATAGTGTGCCTTCAACTGCTTTAAGTAGTGAGTGTGATCCTCAGAAGGGGCGTTTTTATTTTTTCTGTACTCCTTGTTATATATCCTTTTCAGTTGCACGCAATATCTATCAAACTATTTTTTATTCTTTAAAACTGGCTTTTTGGAGTGAGCTAGTACTCTGTTAGTGAGAACTGATTTCAAATTTGAAATTAAGATTTCAAACCCCTCTAAATATGATCCTTCAAATTTATTTCTTAGTAGAGATGTATGTAGTTCTATGGTTTCTGGAACTAACATCCATTTAGTAACTTCCTTTGCATTTTTCTCAGTCCATTTAATTTTTATCTGGGTATTTTGGCTCGCTAACCTTGATAGGTAGATTGAGTCAGCACTTAAAAACTTTCTGGTGTAATGTAAGAGTAAGGATTATTGAATCGTGATCACTTTCCAGTCGCAAGTCTACTTCCATCTTCTGTAAGAACTTCAGGAGGCGTATGATATGCAGTAATCAACTGTGGATTTTCTTCCTGCTCCCCGATAAGTATATTCTGCTGGGTAGTTGTCCCATGTGGATGTCCAAACATATAGTCATCTGTCTACACACAAACCTGCCCGACTTGCTTTAGGGTCTTTAAATTATCTGGAATGCAAGAGTTCTCCTGGTACATTCTCACATTAAATTGATTAAATAATGCTTGATTGTTTGGGCCCATCCTAGCGTTTAAGTCCCCCCCCTATAATTATTGCTGCTGTGGGGTATTTGTCTGAGCAGCCAAGGATAAAATCTTCTATGCCATCCCAAATCTTGTTGATCAAATTATTCTTATTAAGTGGAGGAATATAGATATTAAAAAGCAAAATCTCCACCTGTTTAATTAAGAGTAAGGTAGTCACTACCCATGGCTGAAAAGGTGGTAGTGATACACATTCAAATTGCAGGGATGTAGTAACTAATGTCACAATACCCCCTTTAACTCTTCCACCCACCTTACTTGGGGCAGCCAGTATAGAGTTAGCCCAATAACCATCTAACTGTATCTCTGCAGAGGCCCAGGTTTCCTGTAAGAAGAGGATGTTGAATTGTGATATATAGTCAAAAATGAGTTGGTCTTTTGATGGAACAGTCCAACCCGGTATATTCCAGGTTATTAGGGAAAGAGGGTCATCTTTTGCAGCTCATCAGGAAATTTGATTTATACAAAGAGAAGTTGTAGGGTTGTTGCAATGGATCGAAGTGTCGTTGCCTTGTCTGGAGAAGGCCTGTTTTTCTGAGTGGGCTGCCACTTTTTAGCAGGTTCTTTAACTGTTTCCCTGGCTCTTTGCTCTTTTTCCTCTTCCTTATCCTGAGTATGGGATTTAACCAAGTCTGCTGTAAGGACTTTAACAGGGGTGCATGGAGCCTAATATTGTGCTTGAAGAAAAACAGCTATATCTCTTCTCAATGTCTCTAAATCATGTTGAATGGCTATTAGTTATTCAAATATTGAAACAACCATTTGTGCTGTGAGAAGGCATTGCTTTGCCATAAACTCTGTTTTATTTTCCCATGGTAAACTCTCCATATTCTGAATTAGCTTGTTGTTCTTAGCCTTTTTAGCCTTTATCTCAGACTCCATACAGGATGTAACTGGACTAGTTGTTTGTGAGAACAGCTGACTGTCAGTCACATACACACACATCAGATCGGGAAATTTGGGGTAGCAGCATAGCACATCTTGCCATAGGAATCTTTACCACTTTTCCTTGCAGAAGCGCTCAAAATCTGTCAGATTGCAAGTACATATGTATACAGTACATGCCTGTTCACATCACTACACATATTTTCAATTAGATTCAGGCCCAGGCTATGGTTGGGCTATTTCAAAACTTTGATCTTCTTCTGGTGAAGCCATTCTTTTGTTGATTTAGCAGTATGCCTTGGGTTGTTGTTGTGTTGAAGATGCTTCATCTTCAGCATTTCAGCAGGGGCCTGAAGGCTTTGTGCCAAAATTGATTGATATTTGGAACTGTTCATAATTCCCTCCACTTTGACTAAAGCTTTAGTTCCAGTTGAAGAAAAGCAGTCCCAAAGGATAAGCCTGCCATCACATGCTTCACTGTGGGTATGATGTACTTTTGTGCTGTTCCTGTACAAAATATACTTTTTGGAATTATTTCCTGAAAAAGTTCAGCCTTGTCCCATCAAACTACAGCACATTTTCCCACATACTTTTGTCAGACTTAATGCACATTTTTGCAAAATGTAGCTGTTTTTCTTTTAAGAATAGCCTTCTATTTTGCCACCCTACCCCACTGCCCAGACATATGAAAAATATAGGAGATTGTTATCATTTGTAGTACAAATCAGTGTTTGCCTTTAATGTTCCCTGTTAGCCTCTTGGCAGCCTCTCAGACCAGTTTTCTTGTTTTTTCATAAAATTTTGGAGAAACCAGAACCAGCCATGAGAATGAACAAGAGTGCCGCTACAGTGAAATAGTAACATGAAGCCAACTGCAGGAAAGGAAGTCTCTTTACTTGTAGGTCAGAAGTGAAGTGACACAACAATCGGTTCTGGGACAGCTGAGAAAGTGATCTGGAGATTAGATGGGTTTTTATATGATTTGGGGACTTTGTGATTTAGATGACCAGGTTCGTTGCGAAATGAATTTTAATCTGTACAAGAGTGTGTCTTTTAATATTTAGTTTTAATATTCTAATTGTTGTTGCCTGACTCCTATTGTGGCCCTGTCCTTGGAGCTGCAAATGTAGATTTTAGGTTTCTTTGTCTCTCTGCTTTTAATCTGATCAGTTACAGCCTTCAGTGGAGCTGTAGCTGAAGGCATTTTGTTTATGAATCAAATAGTTTGTCTTGGTGAATGGAAATTAAATATCCATTCACAGGGGCCGGCCATTTGAGTGGAGTGCTCCAATCTCCTGTATGGATTCAAAGTATTTCATTCATAAACTTAGCCTCCAGAGAGACTTGCTTGGGGCACTTTCTGATGTTGAAGTGATGTGAATGATTTTACTTCAGGAAAGCCTTTTCTCTTACCCGGGGGGGGGGCACATTTCTTTGCTTATATGGGGGCTTTCTTATATTAAAAGATGGTGGGGATTCTCCCTACACAACAATGAGAACCCTTTGATGCTTTGTAAACTTTTTGCAGACCATGGCTGATGCTGTAAGAGGCAACTGAGTAAACATCAGAAAAATCCTACTAGAACTGTGTTAAGGATATTGATGTTGTTTTACCAACCAGCAGAGTAACTGCACAAGGAAACGTTGAGAGCAATGAATAAGAAAACTGGTTTAGCAAAAGTGTACTTTATCATAGGAAAAAGCAGTAGCGTAGTCATAAACAAATCCCAAGTCTTCACCAATAAATCAGTCCAGTAAATCAGTCCAAACAACTCACTCTGGTTAACAAACCACGATGGTAGCAGATCCATCAACAGATAGCAACTCCTTCACATTAGCAGCTCATAGCAGTTCAGTCACAATAGCAGTTCATAGCAGTTTCTAGCAGTAACAGTTCATAGCAGCAGCAGCAGTAACTGACCAGGTTACAATACTTTGTTTAAATATATTCCCAACTAGTCATTATCCCATTACAGCATGACTCAGCAAGAAGGTAACATTTACAGTTTAAAGTTACAGTATATATATATTGCCTGGACAACTGGTTCTAACATTATATACATCATATAGAATCCTAACATTCTCCCCTTTGGACAGGTCAATATATTCAGTTTAGATTCTTAATCCATAGCTTTCACAACATGTTTTATGTTTTATAGCACCTTGCGCTTTGGTAAAAGCATCAGCAATATTGTCTTCCGACACACAATATTCTAACGTAACCATGTTGCTTTGGATACATTGACGAACATTAAGATACCTAATGTCAGTATATTTAGTTCTAGTTTTGACTGCTAAATTTGTTGCCATTTTTATAGCAGCTTGGTTGTCCTCATGTATTACAATTGGATAATCCATCTTTAAACCAATATCCATCATTAATTGTTTGTAATAAATCAAATCAGTGCAAACGAGTGACAAACAGGAAAATTCTGCCTCCATAGTCGAAAGACTAATATGTTTTTGACGAATTGATTTCCAGTTAATCAAACAATTGTCTAACATGATAGCTATACCCGATGTGGATTTCCTAGTGGTCACATCAGTAGCAAAACTGGCATCAGCATATGCACTTAATACTAAATCATTGTTAGGTTCTAGATACAATGCATAATGCATCGTCATCTTCAGATACCTTAATATACGTTTTGCGGCTTGCCAATGTCTATCAGTCGGCTCTGCGTTATATCTCGCTAATTGGTTTACTGCAAACGAAATATCAGGTCTTGACCAATTGCTTAGATAAGATAAACTACCTATAAGAGACTGGTAGATCTCCCTACTGAATTTAGGACTTTGGACCTCTCCTTGTTGAAAGTCCTGTGCCATAGGCGTTTTCGCTGGCTTACAGAGCTCCATACCGTAACGCTTTAACATTTGGCTTATTTTGCTAGATTGAGATATTTTATAACCCCTAGCTGTTTGATTAATATCTAGACCTAAATAATGCCTAATATTTCCCAAACTTCTGATCTTAAAT